>LR749603.1:300624-453124 GCA_902729485.2 Mus minutoides
AAAAAAAAAAAAAAAAAAAGAACTGCAAGCACTCTTAACCACTAAGCCATCTCTCCAGGCTCAAATTGATTCTAACTTACTGTTAAACAACAGAAACCAACCTTAGGTAATAGAACAGTAGTGCCTGTCACTAGTCATATCTGTACTTAAGCATATCCCACATCAGCAGAAGTATCTGAGTTTAAAATCCTATTTTCAGCAAATGTCAATGACAACAAAACCCATGTCTTCTTCATTATATACCCCTTATGTGATATATAAAACAGAAATCAAAGATGATATAGCCATTCTAAATTTCTCTTATCACAGCTGATAAGGTGTGTGTGTGTCCTATTTTAGAACCACTGGTTGAGACTATAAGAGCAATTATATAAAACACTTTCTGGGGTTTCATCCTTTCCAGAAAATGTGAGATCTACTAACTTTTAATAAATGTATAAACTTTAAATACATCCTCTGACAGGTTTGTGAAACGATCTACATCAAACAGGCAATGTTTTATGGATAACAAATAGGATTTGTTAGTAATTACTGGACCCCTATTGGAAGTATACTGCCAACTATACCATCTTCTGCAACTGAACAGTCAGGTTTTAGATCTGTGGAAGGAAAGTCTAGATCAGATTTTCAGGCCAATAACCTAAGGCTAAGAGAACCAAAAGACATAATATTCTAATCCTGAAAATAAGGAGCATGTACAAGCCGGGCGCAGTGGTGCACACCTTTGATCCCAGCACTTGGGAGGCAGAGGCAGGAGGATTTCTGAGTTCGAGGCCAGCCTGGTCTACAAAGTAAGTTCCAGGACAGCCAGAGGTACACAGAGAAACCCTGTCTTGAAAAAAACAAAATAAATAAATAAATAAATAAATAAATAAATAAATAAGCATGTACAAATTGGATGAATGAACCCAAAATTCATCAATCACTCCTGAGAACATCAGCCACAGAGCAGAGTAGCAGCCCTATGTTCTTGTGCTCTGTGTGTATTTGAGTAATGCTGTGCTAAAACAAACTTGAAGGCTATAAAGTAATGTAGGGTGTGATCCCTGTGAGCTTACTGTAAGAAAAAGTAGGCAATAACGCATTCCAACATTCAGAATGGCTATCCTTAGCATGGGCGGCATAGACAGTGCTCATGAAATATCAGCACAAAAATCTTTTCACTTGTTTTATTTTTCCAGAGAGGTGAGGCAGTGAGCTCACTGGTAGATCATTTGAAGCTTTGTGCTCCAGCTATGGAACAGCAGCATAGACAGAGACAGACAAACGCATGCATACGGGGAAGTTAGGTACAAGAAAACCCCAGCAGATTGTGTGTGAGTGAAGATCCTGATTGTGTATGAGTGAAGATCCTGAGGAGGTAAAATTACAGCAGCTTTGAAAAGAAGGGGAAACTAAAACATGTCCAACTGAATCTGTAAAGACGAGAGGCAAGAATATAGAAATTCTATGATATATGGCATTTGATAAAATATCATCGCAAAACATGAACAAGTAAAATGTGGGAAAAATATAAATCACTCACGCTCTCATCAAATAGAAAAAAAAACAGTTTAATATTTTATCCTGTTTTGGGCCTTTTTTCTATGTTGCTATAACATAAAATCAAATTAGGGTCTCTTCTCTTGACACCTCTACTATCCCTACCCATGCCTCCCAAAGTAACTGGGCTCACCACTGAACACACAATCTGATACTTAATTCAGTTATTATGAGGATCTCCCACAGGGCTAAATATTGTTTAAAACCATTATTTTGATGACTAAGTATATATGCACTGCCATTTTTTAAAAAATGGTTTCAATGTTAAGATTTTTTTTTTCAAATTTTCATAATATGACAACTGCTAACAGAATTGCTTACTTTGCTCCAGGCAGCCTTCCCAGCACTTTATATAAACGATCTAATGTTCTAAGTGATGTAGAAGGCTAGATACTATTATCTTCATTTGACAGATAATTGAGACACTAACCTGCCTCGGTTCATAAGGCAGTAACAAACAGTAGGATGATCGTTACATCACTTGCTGTTGCAAGCACTCTTTCTTCATCTAGCTTGCCACTGGCCTCATTATCACCATCATGTGCACTCAAGAGAATCACTGGGCCTGGGAAATTCTAAGACTAAACTGTCTTCTGCCTAATGGATAGCAGCACACCCTCTAGCCTTCTGTGTGATATGAAACAATGGCTCCTTTGTCAGCACCGTTTCTGACGTTTATAATCTGATTACAATAAACTCAATTCTTTGATGCAATAATGTCAATGTTTGCTCACATCTTAGCTATTTTAAATTCCTATTTATGAATTTTTCATTTTTCTTCTTAGGGCATGTTAAATTGAAATTTGCAGTGTTACTCAAAACATCAAAGTATGTTGATAGCTATGTTTCAGTAGGACTTAATAGATGGGCACTCCTTGGGCGAAATCTTCACAGCTCAGCTGAAAACCCCTAAGAACACAGAATTGAGCAGCTCTCCCAACAGATGTGTAATAGTCTAAATTGTGGTTTCCACTATGAAGAAGAGGCTACATCCATTCAGGCTCAAGAGTATTTGTCTCTGGCACTTGGTGCACTCTTGGTACCATCCATCAACCTGTTTGCAAAAAAACAAATCTGTTAATCTGATATTTGCAACAGGAGGTCAGAATTACAGAGGTTAACAAGGAGACCTGGAGCACAAACTGCAGAGTTCTCCTGCATTCTTCCACCCGGCACAAGAATTTCCTTGTGATAATAATTTACCAGCCAGAAATTTCACACAAACAGGGCTAAACACTGTCAAAGACTGTTAATAAGTCATGAAAGCCATCACCTCATTCAGGGCATTTTGTAATAAACTGAGTGCCTGGCATGCCTTCTAGGTTAGAATTTAAAATGTCTCACTAACAAGTTATTTTTTATGATGGGCTTTTTTCTTGATAGTCCATGTCATCTATTGAGGGCAATGTTGAACATGTTTGACTTCCAAAGGATCCCTTTCTTCTTTTTAGAGCACTAAATATCATGGCACTCTCTTTGGAACATTAGCTCCTTTTATTTTTTTACTTTTTATTTTTTCTGTTTTTAAAATATATTTAAAACATTAAACTTGATAGAAGTAGAAAAAAATCTCTTATGAAGTCCTCTATGAAAGGAAATTGTGACAGGATCCTGATTATACAGAAACTGTTACATCTACAAGGGAGAAAACTCAGTGTAACTGTGGCTTCATAGAATGAACTGGGAAGTGTTCCTTCTGTTTCTATTTTGTAGAATAGTTTGAAGAGTATTGGTATTAGGTCTTCTTTGAAGGTCTGATAGAATTCTGCACTAAACCCATCCGGTCCAGGGCTTTGTTTGGTTGGGAGACTGCTTCTATTTCTTTAGGGATTATGGGACTGTTTAGATGTTTTACCTGACCCTGGTTTAACTTTGATATTTGGTATCTGTCTAGAAAATTTTCCATTTCATCCAGATTTTCCAGTTGTGTTGAATATAGGTTTTTATAATAGGACCTGATGATTTTTTTTTTAATTTCCTCAGTTTCTGTTCTCCCTTTTCATCTGTGATTTTGTTAACTTGGATACTGTCTCTGTTAACTTGGATACTGGCTCCGCCTCCGCTTCCGCCTCTGCCTCCACCTCCGCCTCCGCCTCCCAAGGACTGGGGAAGAGAAGTGCACCAGCACACATCCAGCCAAGAGACTGAAATATTTCTAAGGAGAGGGAACCACAAGAAGTATGTGTAGACATAAAGTGATAGCTAGTTTTTCTATCACTAAAATAAAATTCTTAACATGGGGCCAATAAGCAAATAGATATGGTGAGTGCACTGCATATATCACTGAATTTCCATGAGATATTTTTAAAGGGTCCAGTCAGCAAAGGAGGGGATTTGTGTAAGAATGGCTGTGGGTCAAAGAGCATTAAGGTGTACAGGAGAGAAGATAAAGTCCTCATCACTGAACCCAAGAAAGCATGCATTGCAGGGACAGGTAGAGAATCTGAAGATGAAGCATTAGCAGGAGAGCTAACTGAAGTACAGACAGAAGCAGAATGTATACTCTGGATCCTAAATACCTGAGATACCAGACCAACAGTGACAACAGGCTGAGTTGAAGAAACAGGAGAGAGTAGGCTTCCTGTTCACACTTGCATATGCAAAAACTAACAGACAAACAAACAAACAAACAAACCTCCCTGGAGGGATTTAGCTGCAATCCCTGGCTACCCATGCCCATGGATAGGAAAGGAAGACTGCAGATGAGAAGGTAATTAAATGAGATGCCTCTATTCAAAACCTTCCTCTAACCTTCTGCTATCATTGTCAAGTTGCACTTGAATGAAGATTGTATTTAAGCAGGACTCCAGGTTTCCAGCAATGATGGAGGCAGGGGGAGGGGCCATGTTTCTGCTAGCCTGGGAGACAAACACGTCAAGTACAGTATCACACAATGATAAATAACTACTTACCTGACACAGTTCAACCATTTTATTTACCTGTAGTAGCTACACAGTGAAGAAAGTTTGGCCAATTCACTTGGGAAACACAATTATGTAAGTATTGTGGTAAATGAAAAAGACTCAGAAGAAATGAGCATTGTAATTTGAGAGGACAAGGCTAAGAAGTCACACGGTCTGTTGACACAGAGGTCAGACTGTCCAGTACAGAAATTGTTGAGCTAATTGGATTCACCCTTTAGCTAAAAATGACTTTTGAAAACTATATAGAATCCAGATACTCCAGACACAAGTGAACTAGGTGAAACAGGTTCACCAACTCCAAATATCTGCAGATGTTCAACAGTTTAAAAATAAGTAGAATTTAACTTTACCTAATTGGAATTCAGTTTTATAAAACTGCAGAATACTGTTTCCCATTTGTCTACTGTCTTAGTTAGGGTTTCTACTGTTGTAATGAAACACCATGACTAAAAAGGAGGTTGGAGAGGATAGAGGTTTATTTGGCTTACACTTCCACATTGGTGTTCATTATTGAAGGAAGTCAGGACAGGAACTTGAGGTCAGAATCCTAGAGGCAGGAGCTGATGCAGAGGCCATGGAGGGGTGCTGCTTACTGGTTTGTTTACCATAGCTTGTGTAGCCTGCTTTGTTATAGAGCCCAGGATCACCAGCCTAGGGATGACACCACCCACAATGGATTGAACCCTCCCCCATTGATCACTAACTGAGAAAATGTCCTAAAGCTGCATCTCATGAAGGCACTTCCTCAACTGAGGCTCATTCCTCTCTGATGGCTCTAGCTATGTCAAGCTGACACACAAAAACAGTCAGTCCAACTGATCCTATGTCTACTTGGCACACAAACCCATCATTATTAAGTCCAACCCTTCCTTTCTTATTCATCCCCCAAGATCTCACATTAAAAACATAACTTTAAAAATCTTTACAAATTCAAACACATTAAATTTTCAGTCCCTTTAAAATATCTAATCACTTTTAAAATCCAAAGCCTTTAAAATTCAAAATCTCAGGAGGGGAAAATCAGTGCACAGTCACAATCAAATAAAGCAAAAATAAACTCCAATGTCTGGGATCCACTCAATCTTCTGGGCGCCTCTAAAGGGCCTGGATCACTTCTCAGGCTCTGCCCTCTGTAATACACATAACTTGTCTTCTAGCCTCTGGCTGGCTCCACTGTTGCCTACTGTTCTTGTTGCTCACGCCGTTGTACTGGCATCTACAAAACACTGGTGTCTTCTGCTGCACCTGGGTTTCATTTTCACCAACAGCCTCTCTTCCTGGTGCCAAGCCTCAATTTCTCTGCATGACCCCTTCAGCCCTGGGCCTTCAACTGCCACTGAGGCTGCACCTTCACCAATGGCCTCTCCTGACTTCTCACTGTGCCAAGCCTCAGCTGTTCTTCATGACCCCTTCATGTCTCCAAAACCCATACCACCTGGGTGACTCTTTAACAAATCCAGCTGCCAGGAGATACAACCTTGGCTGCCTCTGGAATACAGTTTCTCTCTGCTCTCATGGAACATTTCCCAGAAGATTTCATCTCAGAGATGCTGGTCTCTTCTTGGTTTTTTTTTTGTTTTTGTTTTTGTTTTTTGTTTTTTGTTTTTCGAGACAGGGTTTCTCTGTATAGCCCTGGCTGTCCTGGAACTCACTTTGTAGACCAGGCTGGCCTCAAACTCAGAAATCCGCCTGCCTCTGCCTCCCAAGTGCTGGGATTAAAGGCGTGCACCACCACGCCCGGCTTCGATGCTGGTCTCTTCTTATCATTGCTAATTTCTTAGCTCAATCTAAATAGCATCAATTGTCCCAGTAATGTAAAAGTTTCATTTTAGTAGTTCTGGTATCTTGTTTATCACAGTTGATGCTTCAGCTCCAGCTAACCTGAACCACAGAATCTTAAACCAAAATAGCAAATGGCCCTAATGGAGTCTTTAATATCCCCTCTGAAATTTCTTTCACAAGGCAGGCCTCCATCATTTGCACAGTTTTCAACATTCTTAGCTTCTAAGCTCCTATAGAACAGCCCAGTGAGGTCTCAACACTCAATGGCTTTTCTAGGCCAAAGTTCAAAAGTCTTTCCACAAGCCTCCCCCAAATAAGGTCAAGTCTGTCACAGCAATATGCCAGTACCCTGGTACCAACCTTAGTGTTTCTATTGCAATGAAACACCATCATCAAAAAGCAAGTTGAGTAAGAAAGGGTTTATTTGGCTTGCACTTCCATACTGCTGCTCATTATTAAAGGAAGTTAAGACAGGGATTCAAACAGCACTGGAACATGGAGGCAAGAGTTGATGCAAAGGCCATGGAGAGGTGCTGATTACTGGCTTGCTCAGCCTGCTTTCTTACAGAACCCAGGACCGCCAACCCAAGACAGTATCACCCACAATGGGCTGGGCCCTCCATCATTAATCACTAATTGAGAAAGATGCCTTACAGCTGGATCTCATGGAGCCATTTCCTCAACTGATGCTCCTTCCTCTCTGATAGCTTGTGTCAAGTTGACACACAAAACCATCCAGTACCTCTACATACATACACAAGCTCCAACATATCAAAATTTTAATACTTGGGCAAAACTCATTTAATGTAGCCAATTTGAAAGTGTTCATCAGAAACACCACATATTTGGGGGTCAACTGCAATTCTTTCATTTATTCAGTTTCATGATTTGTATTTTTCTTCTTGTTCCACTAAGAACGAGTCATCTAAAATAATGTCATTCAATAAAATGCGCGAAGTATAATTAGATAAGAATCAGAACCAAGAGAAACACGGTAAAACAAACGCGCGCGAAGTGTAATTAGATAAGAATCGGAACCAAGAGAAACACGGTAAAACAAACGCTAACGGGGGAAAAAAGAGGGAAAGTTAGAAGACTATTAATACTAATCATATGTTTTTCAAATTGTTATTAGAACTTAAGTGCAAATCTGCCTCGAACTTGCCACCAAGACAGAAAGAGGAACATCTGGTTCTCTCTTTGCATAATGGAAATAATGTCACACATATTAATTGTTCATGGGATAGATGGCTTTGGCACCCAGAGCTCAACAGAATGCTTTGCATGGGCTTTAAAGAGGAGTTGTTGCAAGAGCCCTTCCCTTAGTCCCATCTACAAAGTGATCCAACAGTAGTTTGTTTTCCACAGTCTGCTATGTGAATCATTTCCAATGCACACAATGGAGGAGAAGTCGAGCAGTCAAGAAGGCTGAACAAGGAAACCAAAACTGCACAGCTTGGAAAGCTCTAGCTAGGCTTCTCCTGGTCTAAATAAGAGAAAGACAGGCAGATGGCAAGACCTTTGCTCAACTGAACCTCTAGAAACCATTTTTTTAAATCAGTTAACCATATCAAATTTATTGACAATCCACAGTCCATTGTGTGTGAAGAAACAAACGCATTTTGTGTACCCAGTGAGGAAGACAATCTTTTTCTTCAACCATGCATTTCCTATATTCTAAATGGAAGATTATCCAAATTTACTTCCTTGTATTTTTCCCATAATAGTAATAATCTTCATTCTCGAGTATGTGTGAATTGAGAGGATTCTGTTTAATTTTAAAAGAATATTAGGTGCTGAGAGTTAGAAAACACACCTTTAACAATGAACAGAGAGAGTTCTGAAATGGCAGACACCAGGAGGAAGATACAGAAAGGCTAGATGCAGAATGCAGGCTTAGAATTGCACTGCTGTGGTGCACATGTGGAGGCAGTGCAAGCCTCAACACGTAAGTCACCACATCCTAAAGATGCTAGACTTCCATTCAGGACACAGGAGATTAAAAAAAAAATTAGAAGCTGCATCCTTCAAAAAATAACAAAACAACATCAACAACAACAAAACCCTCTCATTTGGTTGACTAATTTCAGAGCACACAGTCATAGCACATCATGAAAATTCTCAAGTTCTATGTGTTAAACAAACAAGTAACTGTCCAGAAGTTAAAAGTGAGATGTCTGCAAGAGTCAGGGGTGGAGGTGAGGGAAATGATAGCTCAGCGGTCAAGAGCACTGGCAGAGAGCCTGGGCTTAATCCCAAACCTCTACATAGTGGCTCACACCACAGTTTAGAACTCTGGTCCCGGGAGATAGGCCGCCCTCTTCTGCCCTTTATATATACTGCACACACATGGTGCACAGACTCATCTGCAGGCAAGACACCCACACACATATAAAAACATCGTTTTAAAAGAAGCAAAAGGCATATCAGAAACTACAGGCTCTCTTAGAAAATAGCAGGTTTGCCAGAACAAACAACACAAATGAATTACTCAATGATTATAAGAAAGATTCTAAAATTGCCCCTATCTTTATGGGGTATGGCAATCTGCTTTATTTTCATACATTATAACAAATTGGTTTAATCACACCTTCTCTTCCCACAATATCCTCCGGTCTTCCTACCTTTTATCTAAAAGTTTTTCTTCACCTACCTGAAACACTCCAACTAGATTAGAGAAGAAATAGTACTATCTATGGTTTGCCACTGTGTGAAAATAGGATTGTGGGTAATATTCTGGGTAGTGAGGAAGATGATGCGTGAAAATTAGGGTGGGAGAAGGAAAGAAAATGAGTTTCCTGTTAGATACCTGTGCTAAAGAGAGAGTGAAAAGAAGTTAATGATGGGGGCTGCAGAGATGCTGACTGCTCTTCCAGAGGTCCTGAGTTCAATTCCCAGCAACCACGTGGTGGCTCACAGCCATCTGGAACAGGATCTGATGCCCTCTTCTGGTGTGTCTGAAGAGAGCAACAGTGTACTCATATAGATAAAAAATAAACAAATCTTTTTTTTTTAAAGAAGTTAATGATGACTCACTACATTATGTGACAGGAAAACAAATGTCAAAACCCAAACCTTCACAGTGTAAATGAAAGACAAACAGAAAGGGATGGAGTAGTGTTTGCATTGAGTTTGGACTTTTCTGTGGATTTTTTTGTTTTTTGTTTTGTTTCTTTTTCTCCTAAACATTTTCAAGCAGAAAAGGCACTGGATCATCTAAAAACCTCAATTTATAGAGAAAATAGCTAAAATGTCATTTCTAAGGTTGAAGATGTTGCTCAAATAGGATTAGCCCAATACACCAGAAGCCTCGAATCTAGCAGGGGGAAGAGGGGCTGGTAATGAATCTGGTCCCTACCATCAAAAATAAAAAAAATAAATAAATAAATAGATAAATAAATAAATAAAGCTGTATCTATATGATATATATGAGGTTACTTTGGAACCACAGACACTTTTAAATGTTTTGTTTTTCTTTAGCTTTAACAAAATATATATATTAAAAATAAACCACAGCTCAACTTTAAAACAAGTAACCTGTTACTTACTAGATCACTGCTCCTTCTGAAATAACTTAAGAGATTTCTTTAAATATAAATTCTGCCTTCTAAATTGTTTTCGAAAGTAAAATTGAAATGGTATTGATTGCTATAACTCTGGGAAGTGGACACGAAGGAAACCTAAACAGAGCCTTGCTGTTGACGCCAGAAATGTAAATGAAAAATAACCAAGTTCGCCTGTTTATAGAAAGAAGCGATTATTTAAAATACAGTTAATTGCACTAGCAATAACAACAATCATATACTATAATTTTAAATGGTTGGGTTATATACAATATGTATCTTGAAATACAACTTCATTCATTCATTCAACAAATAATCAACAAACAGCTATAAGTCATTCAACACTGGGGAATTACAGAATGGGAAGAGAAGGGGGGCGAGGAGTAGCAGGGGGCGAGGAGTAGCGGGGGGGGGCGAGGAGTAGCAGGGGGAAGAGGGACTGGTAATGATGGTGATTCTGTCCTCTTAGTATTTATATTGATTCAGTTCGCCAAAATCTTTAATCTGAAATAGTGCTTATAAAATTGGAGCTTACAATGGCAATTTTTTCAAAATTCTAAACCTTATTGCTTAACGTAAAATCCAAAACGGCAGCCTGAGAGGAAACAATTTTACTAAAAGCCCTAATGTATGAATTTTACTTCAAGAACAGGTAAAAAAAAAAAAAAAAAAGACTCAACCAGATTCTCAGAAAGGCAAGGGTCAGCTCAGAGTTGAAGGCGAGGCTAGAGACAAGGCTGCCTCTACTGGTGCATCTTTCAGAGTCTCAACTGTATCAAACAGTTGACACCTGTATCAAACTTGCAGCTTTCAAACCCATCGGCTCTGGTCAGCTTTATCCTAAGAGGACACGCCAGCCTCGTCCATCACCTAGGTAATCTGATTTCTAGAAGGACTTTCCCTAAATCGGCACCCAAAATGTTAAAGTGTTTGCACCACTGACTTCATATACCACTCGCTCGGCTAGCTGTACATTACACAAAAATTCATAACCACCCCTAAATACCTCTAAAATAACAACCGTGGCCGTCTACATTTTAGCAAAAAGGACAGGAAGGACGCATTTGCTGATCCTGTTTTTTAAAAATGCAATGACACAATCTACTTGAGCGCGTGAAAAAGGCAACGGTCTCCTTCCAAAGAAGCCCCGCGCCAACCTATCCTTCCAAGCTCCCCCAGACCCAACCGAGGGTCCCCTGATTGTTAGCGAGAAGGGTCCAGTGCCCCTGCGCCCCTGCGCCCCGGCTCGGCCTCGAACGTTCCAAGCAGAGCGTTTCGGGTCCCCCGGGGGCTGCGCCCAGCGCCATTAGTACACCTCGGCAGCCCAGGAGGGAGGCTCCGGTTCTTCCTGGCCGCAGCATCAGCAGCCGGTAGCCTTCAAGGCCTGGCCCCGCCTCGGCGACCTACCTACTGGGCGGGGGCGCGGGCTCCGCGGGTCTGGGCGAAGTGGTTCGGGAGCACTCATTTCTGGGAGCCGTGGCCTCTGCTGCTGGGCGCTGGGAAGCGCATCCTCCGGGGCGGGAAGAGGGGGAGGACGGGGGAGGGGATCGCCCTCCGAGGAGGAGCTAAGGGAGGCGGCAGGAGCGGCGGGGTGCGCTCCTGAGGGGCTCCAGAGTGCCGATCTGGCCCGAGCAGCCGCCGCCGGGGTGTTCGAGGCCTCGCCCAGGTACCTGCAGCAGCACCCACGGTCAGGGCGCCGGGCGCGAGCTGGGCGGAAGGCGGGGAGCTGCGGTGGCGCGAGCCAGCCAGGCGCCCGCCTCTAGCTCCGCCCGACCCGGGGCGCGCGCTGCACTCGTCTGCTGCGGCTGGGACTCGGGAGCTCAGCCGACTGCCTTAGTGGTTCGGGCTGCAGCTGCGACATCTTGCCTGCCTGGTGCGACCTCGGAGCCGCAGGATGGACAGCCTCGAGGTGGCTCGGGCCCCCCAACCCTGGGCCCAGCGGCTCCGCCCCGGAGAGCTGCGCGCGCGGCCTCCGCAGGCCCCGGCCATTTGTGACGCTGTGATGGTCAGGCTGTCAGTGAACCGAGAACAGTTTGCTAACCTGGCCCCTAATCTAATCCCTTCTATTTGGCTCCTGTCTGGATCTTGGAGGGAAGTTAGAGCTTATGGATACATGTGGAGTTAGAGCCCTTGCTGGAGCCTTAAAGTCCCTTTACTTCCCCTTCCAGCTCTAGGACTAGGGGCAACCATAAATTCATCCTCTGTCTTTTCCAGCATTGCCTTTGGCAAAGGGACCCACTGTCTTCTTCTGTCCCCGGTACAACATCCTATAAACTGCCGAACTGTAATCCTTACAGACAAGGCAATGCGATGTAGTAACTGGGCAGTACGGTTGGCTCTTGGCTGAGGCTGGAGAGCAGCTGAGTAAGAAGGTTTTTTTGTATGATCCCAGGGCTCTGTTCCTGTGAGCTTCCAACTTGTATTGGACGCTGTTCCCTTTACAGTCCAGTGGCTATAACTATAAGATGACTCGGAGGATCTGGTCGTGAAGATCACTCTTAAATAAAGGAAGAAAAAAGTGTGTGTGTGTGTGTGTGTGTGTGTGTGTGTGTGTGTATGAATGACGGGTGTGTCCTAAGCCATTAACACACACAGTACATAGAGGCTTTCCAGGTTGCGGCTGCTTGTTGGTACTGCCTGTCTCTCTGGAGGGTGGAGCAAAGCACTGAACAGCCATGACTCTGAGATTTCAGCAGCAGATGATGTTACATGGTCATGCAAATATGGAATCACTTCCTGGTTTTGCACTGACCATCTGTGAATTCTGACATCAGGTTTACATATTTATGCTTTGAGTAGGAGACACTTCTTTCTGTGTTTCTGTGTTCTTTAGACACCTTTTGATATCAACCTTGAGTGCAGGCTCTGCGGGAACTATTCACTGAGCTACAGTTACTGTTCCCACCCTTTAACTCAGTCAGCACTCTTTTGTGCCTATGAACCCAAGGTTCTGACTAGAAATAAAATAGGCCTTGATTTCTTTTCTCTCAGGCAAAAGTATAACTGAGTATGTGTTCAAAGTGGTGACTTGCTGATAGAGTGTTCCCAAGGTTTTCCAAAGCAATGCCAAACAATGTCACTGTCTTCATTAGCTCCCCTGGAATTACATGATGGATCACATGCTAATTATTGCTTGTCACTAAAGTGAAAGTCTGAACAGAATTGGGAGTTGTACTCACATGGTTGGGGGTGGGGTGCTTCTAATTTAAAGATTCTTTGGTCATTCCTTTTTGTGACTGAGTATTGACTGATTCATCTGAGTCTTGTCTTCACACAGAAATCAGAATTAGCATCATCTACATCCCTCTTATCCAGTATAGTACCCATCAGTCAAATGTGTTCATTCAAGCTTAATGAAATACAGTTGTTACAATTTTCAGTCTGTTAGTCATACATTAAGTTCTAAAAAGACAAATAAAGCTGTGATTGCCTTTTGGACAACACAGGACACAACATTTCCTTATTACAGGAAATTCTTCTGGAATGCTTGTCAGATTTCAATAGGCAGAAAATATATAAAGAAAGAATTGGGGGTAACTTGGGTGCAGCTAGATCGAATACTATTAGAATATATATGTAAGAGCATGATAATCCTTAAGAATTCACAGATTGCCTTTGGACCACAGCTTCAGCATGTGCTGGCCTTGGATACATTTCTAACTCTCTGATGCTTTTATCTTCAAAGGTGTATAATTGCAGCACCATCTTCATAGGGTAGATATAGGGAATGAAGTAATTCATGAAGAGTATGTAGCATGTAGAATGTGTAATCAATAGAGGTCAGCTATTATTATAATAGCATGTGTTAGGGTAATAAAAGTTTTCTTTTCAAAACTTGTATCCCTGAACTGGAGACTATGGTCCATTTCTGTAATGCCAGCATTTAGGGAGGTGGAGACAGGAGGATTGTCAGTCTCAAGCCAGCCTGTGCTACATAGCAAAATCCTATCTCTAATTAGTAAAGTAATTGATTAAATAAAATCTCCATAGCACCTCTCGCTGTATCTGGCTAGTGGAAAGTGATGAACTGTTGGGGCTTGAAGCCTGTGGAAAAACATGAAGAAAAGTTGTTTTTCCTCTGATAAAGGGGAGAAGTTAGCGTGCAGCAGTTTAAGTGCACTGGACATATTCTTTCTTCGGTGGCAAATAATCCTTATGTAACGAGACTTTTACATAGAGAGGCAGGGAGCTCTTTGAGCAGGAAAGAGAGAAGAAAATAGTGAATCACTTCATTTGCTCTGGTCTTCTTGTCTTCATGAAGTGGGAATAAAGCCAGTGGGAGGCACCTGGACCTCTGTTCTTCGGAGTAATTCTCTAGAGGGCTTGGGTGAGCACAAGGAGCATCAGTGACACTATGCAAACAGGATCGTTCTTACCTGTCAAGCCAGAGATAATTCTGCACTGAAGAATATGGCTAGTGTTTGTTTTAAAATGCAACATGGGCCATGTCTCATGGAACTAGAATTTCAAGAATATAGGTAAGTATGGCTCTTAACCACTTGCTGATAAAGGTCCCTGATTAAGAAGTGAACTTAGGAGTCTGGGACTATGGCTCAGTTGGTAATGTGCTTGCTACACACAGCCTGCATCAACTCCCCAGTGCTCACAAAAAAGCTAAGGGGTCTCAAAAAATAAGGTGGATCATAATAGAGGGCCATACCAGAAGTCCTCCTCTGCCCTACACACACACACACACACACACAGAGAGAGAGAGAGAGAGAGAGAGAGAGAAATTAATTAGGCTCACTGAAATATTGACAGTGATAAATATATTTCTGTGCAAAGGTGTTTGAGTTGAAATTTGTGCTGTGTATGAGAAGTTGAGGTTACTATCACATAGAAAGTTTACTCTTGGAGTGATAGTATTTAGAACTATCCTTCTATGTCTAGCTCAGGGAGAAATACATGTTTTCCCATCCTTGGACTTGGGCTGGTTGACACAGGCTGTCAGTGACACTGATGGCAACTACATCTAAAGAGGTTAATGAACCTCTACTTCATATCTAAGGAGATGATTAACAAGGTTGATTAACAAGCTGGAATCATTGCTCACTAGCAGTGATTTTCAACCTGAGGTTTGTGACCCCTTGGGGGGTCCAATGACTTGTTCACAGGGTCCCCTATGACCATTGGAAAACTCAGATATTTACATTATGATTCATAACAGTAGAAAATTACAGTTATGAAATAGCAATGACATAATTTTACGGTTGGGGGTTACCACGACATGAGGAACTGTATTAAAGGGTGCAATGTTAGGACCCTAGTTTAGAACCACTAGCCTATTGGTTCACTAAGATACCGTCTTGATTTTGAGAAAACATGAAAGAAACCAGATGTTGTGCCATATACCTGTAATCCCAGCACTGAGGATCCAGAGACGTTAAGATTTTAAGGGTCCATGTGCTTGGTTATATGATTAATGCCTGCGCAATTTTATAAGAAACTACGAAATTAGTTTCCAGTATACTGTATCATTTTATAGTCTTATCTATATGCTTACATTGTAAAAGATAGATTTTAATCTATTAAATAAATGTGTATGAAAGTATCTGATACATTTCTTTGTTATCTGAAATTTCTTGGTTACTTCAACTGTCACCTTGAGTTAAGCTATGACATTGGCAATCAAGGGCTGGAGAGATGGTACAGCAGGTGAGAACACTTCCTGCTCCTCCAAAAAACCTGAGTTTGGTTCTCAGCATTCACATCTGCTGGCTCACAACTGCCTGAAACTCCACCTTGAGGGAACCCAAAGCCTTCTTCTGACCTCTGTAGGCATCAGCACATATGTGGTTACATAACACATGCTTAAATGTATACATACATACATACATACATACATACATACATACATACATACATACACATACACAAATCCTTAAAATTGACAGTCCCATTGTTCACCCTGGTCCTTGGTGCTTCAATGCAGTGCTTGAATGAAATCTACAAATCAAAACTTGGCTCCCTTGTGAGAAAATTAATAAAAAACTAATCACTTGGCTCAAGGTTATTTGTTGTTCTACTTTGGAAAGAACAAGCTATTAGAAACAATACCATACAGTTATCAATAATGATAGAATGATACTCATAGGAATATGTTTTTAAAATAAATTGATAAAAACAAAAACAGTTACAATGTGCTACTGCTTGGTAAAAGTACAAAAGAGAACATTTAAAGAATAGAAGATATTTTAACCTTCCCTAGGTTCCTTTATAAAGTACAAGATATATTTTGTACTGAATTGCATTATATTTGGCCAGAAAGTAATAAAGTACTCTACGTATAGCAGCATTCCAGAGGCCGTGAGAACCAGTCCTAAAATATCTTGAATGAACTTACAAAACAGGATAAGAACATATGAGCTCCAAACAATGCATACAAATAGAATAAAAATTAATGCGAGGAAGGGAAGTTCTTTTTACAAAAGGAGAGTAAAACTAAGTGGCCACCAAATTACAAACACTACAGCAAGAGACTGATTCTGAGAGGCATCATCAACAGAAACTGAAATGTAGAAGTATCTGTGGGTAGCAAAGGATCAAGTCCTCTAGATGTACTTGCTTTTTCCAATATTCATTAATGACATGTCATTACAATAGAGAAATATGGCAGATACCTCCACCAGGTCATCAAACTTACCATTTATTCTAGAAATGCTTTAAAATTACCAAAACACTTGTATCTTAAAACATCACATTTGTTAAAGGGCTGTAGTTCAGGAGTCCAGTGCAGATCTCAAAGGACAGAGCCAGTATGATAGCAAGCCTGTTTTCTATCCAAAGCTTGGGGAAGAGTCTGCCTCTCTGTCCTTACCCACTTCCTTGTCTCCTGGTCCCTGAGCAAAGGCTTACTGAAACCAGTAATAGCTACCTGAGTCTCCTATGACATCACCGGGGCACTCTCCTGCCTCCCTCTTTCACTTTTCAGGACACATGATCATTTGGAGTCTTCCCAACGTGATCTAGAAGAATTTTCTCCATCACAAGATATTTAATCATCCATGAAATTCTTTTGCTATGTAAGATGGTGTCCTACATCTCATACCAGGACACACGCAATAGGGTTACTATTGCTATAATGAAACACCATGACCAAAAGCAAGTTGAGGAGGAAAGGGTTTTTTGTGTTTTGTTTTGCTTTGTTTTGTTTTGTTTTGTTTTGTTTTTTCGGCTTACACTACCTCATCATAGTCCATCACTGAAGGAAGCTAGGACAGGAAATCAAACAGAACAGGAGTCTGGAAGCAGAGTACTGATGGCTGGCTTGCTCCTCCTGGATTGCTCAGCCTGCTTTCTTATAGAACCCAGGACCACCAGTGTACGGGTGTGCCAGCTACAATGCGTAGGGCCTTCCCATGCCAATCACTCATTAAGAAAATGCCCTACAGGGCTGCCTATAGACGGACTTCATGGGGGTATTTTCTCAACTGAGATTCTATCATCTCAGAGGACTGTAGCCTGTGCTCTGGGGACAGGCAGGGACAAGGCATTCTTGTACTGGAGTAAACAACGTGACAAGGGAGTGCAGGAGCTGGCACTGTGCTTGTTCTGATAAAAGGCAGGGAAGAAAATGTATCATTTATGGTAGGTATCCTGCCAAAAGAAATATCTAGGTTGAGAGACTTTCCAAAATAACTGCCCTCCATTATTAAAAAGAAAAAAAAATCAATGTTGCTAAAAGAAAACCAAAGTGTATGTATTAAAGAAATGAAACTGAATTAGATCCTGAACATTAAAAAAAATACTATAAAAAATATTTCAGGACAATTGAAACATTTGATAATTGATCTTATAATAAAAGCATTGTATTGTATTTCCTGAGTGTGACCATTTTATTGCTAGTTCTTATGAGATGATAAGTGTTAAAGTATTTATCATGACAATTCAATAACCACAAGGGGCTCAGGAAAAAAATCCAAACAAACATGGCAAAATACTAGCTATTAGTGAATCTAGCTTATTACTATAAGATAACATTAGTCAAGCTTAAAATATTCAATTAGCTACATTAAACACAAAACGTGAAATACTCAATTAGCTACATTAAAATAGTACAAAAAAATCCACATGTCATCATTTTATGTACTCAATAGAACCATATTATCATTTTAAAAAGGATCAATGTTTAAAAAGTATTGAGATTTTATTTCGTTTTTAAAAATCTTTTTTATTTTTTTATTTTTTGGTTTTTCAAGACAGGGTTTCTCTGTGTAGCCCTGGCTGTCTTGAAACTCACTCTGTAAACCAGGGTGGCCTCAAACTCAGAAATTCGCCTGCCTCTGCCTCCCAAGTGCTGGGATTAAAGGCATGTGCCACCACCGCCCGGCAATTTTTTATTTTTTATTCTTTATTAGATATTTTCTTTATTTACATTTCTAATGCTATCCCGAAAGTTCCCTATACCCCCCCTCCCCCCCTCGGCCTGCTCCCCTACCCACCCACTCCCACTTCTTGGCCCTGGCATTCCCCTGTACTGGGACATATAAAGTTTATAAGACCAAGGGGCCTCTCTTCCCAATGATGGCCAAGTAGGCCATCTTCTGCTACATATGCAGCTAGAGACACTAGCTCTGGGGATACTGGTTAGTTCATATTGTTGTTCCACCTAAAGGGTTGTAGACCCCTTCAGCTCCTTGGATAATTTCTCTAGCTCCTCCATTGGGGGCCCTGTGTTCCATCCTATAGATGACTATGAGCATCCACTTCTGTATTTGCCAGGCACTGGCATAGCTTCACTAGAGATAGCTGTATCAGGGTCCTTTCAGCAAAATCTTGCTGGCATATGCAATAGTATCTGGGTTTGGTGGCTGATTATGGGATGGATCCCCGGGTGGAGTAGTCTCTGGATGGTCTATCCTTTCGTTTTAGCTCCAAACTTTGTCTCTGTAACTCCTTTCATGAGTCTTTTGTTCTCTATTCTAAGAAAGAATGAAGTATCCACACTTTGGTCTTTGTACTTTTTGATTTTCTTGTGTTTTGCAAATTGTATCTTGGGCATTCTAAGTTTCTGGGCTAATATCCATTTATCAGTGAGTGCATATCAAGTGACTTCTTTTGTGATTGGGTTACCTCACTAAGGATGATATCTTCTGGATCCATCCATTTGCCTAAGAATTTCATAAATTCATTGTTTTTAATAGCTGAGTAGTACTCCATTGTGTAAATGTACCACATTTTCTGCATCCATTCCTCTGTTGAGGGACATCTGGGTTTTTTCCAGCTTCTAGCTATTATAAATGAGGCTGCTATGAACATAGTGGAGCATATGTTCTTATTACCAGTTGGAACATCTGGGTATATGCCCAGGAGAGATATTGCTGGATTTTCCGGTAGTACTATGTCCAATTTTCTGAGGAACCTCCAGACTGATTTTCAGAGTGGTTGAACCAGCTTGCAATCCCACCAGGAATGGAGGAATGTTCCTCTTTCTCCACATCCTCGCCAGCATCTGCTGTCACCTGAATTTTTGATCTTAGCCATTCTGATTGGAGTGAGGTGGAATCTCAAGGTTGTTTTGATTTGCATTTCCTTGATGATTAAGGATGTTGAACATTTTTCCAGGTGCTTCTCATCCATTTGGTATTCCTTACTTGAGAATTCTTTGTTTAGCGCTGTACCCATTTTTAATGGGGTTATTTGAATTTCTGGAATCCAGCTTCTTGAGATCTTTGTATATATTGGATATTAGTCCCCTATCAGATTTTGAAGTGGTAAAAATGCTTTCCCAATCTGTTGGTGGCCTTTTTGTCTTATTGACAGTGTCTTTTGCCTTACAGAAGCTTTGCAATTTCATGAGGTCCCATTTGTCAATTTTTGATCTTACAGCACAAGCCATTGCTGTTCTGCTTAGGAATTTTCCCCCAGTGCCCATATCTTCGAGGCGTTTCCCCACTTTCTCCTCTATAAATTCCAGTGTCTCTGGTGATGGAGAAACCAAAGTATTCCATGACAAAACCAAATTCACACAATACCTTTCCACGAATCCAGCCCTTCAAAGGATAATAATGGGAAAACACCAACATAGGGACTGAGATTTTATTTCCTTACACTAAGGTTCTAAAGGCCATTGGGAATTCAACACTTGAATCACATCTAAATTAGTACTAGCTGCATTTCAGAGCCCTGGAGACCCTTTTGAAAGGCACTGAACATACTGCACAGGTTCATATGATCTTGGTCTACTGAAATTGTTTGGCAAAGTGGGAGTGCATTTTTTCTATAAAATAGGACAAGGGGCCAATGGTAGCAGTGGAGCAGGCAGCAGGAGGCGGAATTTTGTTAGTTTGAGACAGAGTGTGGTCTGCAGAGCAAGTTCTCAGACAGCCAGGGTCCACAGAGAAACCATGTCTGGAAAAACAAACAATAAAATAATTAAATTAAATTAAATTAAATTAAATTTAAAACTATTATATAGGGTTAGCACAGGCCTTCAACCCCAGCTTTTGGAAGCAGAGGCACGGAGATCTCTGTAAATTTGAGGCCAGCCAAGGGCTTGCAGCCCTGTCTCAAAAAAATGAGATCCTGTCTTAAAAAAAAAAGTATGGAAAGTTTCTTTTGGTGATACTTTAGTAATTAATCGTAGTGATTTCCTTTAATCTTCCTGTTTGTGTATTTAAGTAACTTTAGATTGTATCAATGATTTAATCATCATCTGAAAAATACATGCTGGAAAACGAGAGGCAATAGTTAAGCCCAGCTCAGCTGATTCTGCATGATCTCAGTGGCTCTGGATGCTCTGGGGAGCCAGTTCTTCACGGGGTCATGTCTACTATGCCCCTTCCCACCTCATTGCACCATGGGACTCTTGGCTCACATTCCTCTTGGCTCGCATGTCTTGAGGGTTTGTAGATGGAGGCTGCCTGGAAGGTTCTTGAAGTCTTGGCAATTCCTCAATTTCCTGACTGTGTTAGTGTATACTGAAGCGACTGCCCAGATAGGAATCTTCTGAGGACTGTGAGAATAGCTCACAACATTCCCCCCAGTACTAATAGCATCGTTAACCCAAAAGGCATATGACAAATAAGACACGATCATGTGATATATATAATAATATATGTACATGTATTAGTTTACAGGTATGATATGTCCTTCAGTGCCTACATTTACACACTAATGGCTTTGAGGGGTCCTCTCTGCCACGTTTGTTGGTATTTACTATTCACGTGACAGGAAAAAAGATTTGTATCTTTACAAATCGAGACAGGTTAGGTTTGAATCAAATGTCTAAGACCATCAAGAAAACAAGCAATGGCAAGATCTGGACAAACGCTTACAGTAGTAGAGGCATAGAAATAGTTTTCATGGAACGCAACAGTAGGAGAAATTCAGGACTTTCTCGTCGTAACGTCCGTCTTCCCCTAGTCCAAAGTTCCCAGGGAAGACACCCGCCAACACTCTCTTCTCCTTTTCCCGAAGACAAAGGCCACGAGTAAGAATGTCGTTAACTCATATACACATATCAAGTCCCGTTTAGACGGGAGATCGCAAACGTTCATGTAGACTGTGAAATTTACTTAGTTTATTTTATTGTCCTCCTACTTGAGAAGTCTCCCTGGTGGTCTAGTGGTTAGGATTCGGCGCTCTCACCGCCGCGGCCCGGGTTCGATTCCCGGTCAGGGAAGCAATGTTTTTCTAAATTTCAAGAATTTTTACCGTAGTTTGATTTTAATTGCTTCTTTATTGTCGATAACAAAAGTTGTATTCGTTTTACGAATGTTTTCAATAACTGTATATCAAAACATGCTATGTCTATTTAGTTATTATTGACGATTAAACAGGTCTTATGTGTCCTTAATAATAAAGTACTTGAAATATATTTGTTTATACATTTGTTCATCTGTTTCTAAGATTGCAATTTCCAGCTTTTGATAATAATTAGGATGTGTATACAAGCAGGGATTTTTAGAAAGCTTTTATTTACTCTTGAATGTGTTTGACTGGTAAAAGAAGAATATCATTTTAGGAAGACTTATGCTTGTGTTTTGAGTCAATTTCTATTTCTTATGTATTGAAATCATATTTATTTAAAGTGGATCTGTTCCTATCTTGTTCTCTTTAATAAATTATAAAATATGCTTCTGAGAAATGTGAATGATGAATTATCTGCTTGTGTTTTACTTAGTTTAAATTTGTTTGTTTGTTAGATAGCTTTTACTAAGTAGCTCTAGAACTCACTATGTAGACCAGGCTGGCCTTAAACTCACAGAGATCCACCTCTTTCTGCCTCCCAAGAGCTGGGATTAAAGGCATGCCACCATGCCTAGCATTTAGTTTAGAACAGAATATATATATAAAATGCAATAAGTTTTTTACTTCAGTTTTTTTCCTAAGAAAATCATACAAACGTGGCAAATTTCTTACATTCAGAATTGTAGTCCCCAGTCTACGTATGTTATCCCTCAATTTGTACTTCAGGATTTGAATGGGAACTTTTATAATTTGGGGCAAATTGGAGCTTTAGGACTTCTCAGAAAGCAATTATGTGAAAAGTAGACACAAAGAGAATATAAATAATCTTACATTCATCTGTGCTTTTTTAGTCCTAAAACTTTATTCTGTTTCATCCTTTGCTGTTTTATTTTGGGGAATGTCAGGATTTGTCTTTTGTTTTTGCTTTTGTTGTTTTCCACTTTGTGCTCAAATCCAAACTCTCACAATGGCATAAAAATATAAAAATATAAGACTCAAAATAGACCAAATGACCTGTTTTGCCTTCCCTTTAGCTGTGGGGTGGGTGACTGGTCTGAAGGAGGAAAAAGTGGAGTGTTTGCTGACATGAAGCTCACTGGCATACATGCTACTGCATTAAGAGAAAATTTGCTCTTGGTTTTTGTTTTCAAAGAATTTCACTTCACCATGCAATTAAGGCAGAATCGTATTTGTCACCATTATCATCACTAACAAAATGATGGGCACCACGCAGTGATTGTGATGTATCAGGTTCTTCAAAGACCCATGGTCACGTGGTAAAGCAAATACGTGGGCCCCAATTGAAACTAGAACTCGGACACTGGTTTCCAAAATGAACAGAAAGGCTGGTGGTATCTAGATAGCCTGAGGATGTACATTTTTTTGTAAGGGGGTTCTGCATGGCTATAATTTTAGGGTTCTCTAGAGAGCCAGAATCCCTAGAAGATGATAGGTAGAGGGTAGATTATAGATAGATAGATAGATAGATAGATAGATAGATAGATAATAGATAATAGACAGACAGTTAGATGATAGATAATAGATTATAGACATACAGTAGATAGACAGGTGATAGAAAATAGATGATAAATAAACCCCTAGAAGATGATAGACAGAGGATAGATAGATAGATAGATAGATAGATAGTTAATAGACAGAGAGACAGATAAGTAATAGATGATAGATAATCAATATAGATAGATTATAGATAGATAAATATAGATAGGCGATAGACAAATAGCTGGTTGATAATAGATGATAGAGATAGATGATGGATCGATAATAGATTATAGATAGACATGATAGACAGACACAAATGATATTGTGTTAGTTAGCTTTCTTATTACTGTAACAAAAATATCCAAGAGAACTTAAAAGGGGATTTTTTTTTTTTTTTTGGCTCATGTTTTCAGAGGTGTCAGCCAGTCATGGCTAGGATGGTATAATGGAGCAGTAGTTCACACCATGGCAATCTGGAAACAGTGAAGCAGCACTCTAACAACACATCCCCATGTACTGATGTCCCCATGTCATGGTAATTCCATCATGTTAGGAATCCATGAAGGGATTACTCCACTGATTAGCTCAAAGCCCCCATGATCAAATCTCTGTTTTTCTAATTTAGGCATTTCTTACCCCAATTATATTGACAACTTAAATTCATCATCTCAGATAGGTAGCTGGGTAAGTAGACACATAGAAGCAAAGAGAGTCAGTGTGGGGACTGACTCTGTGGTTATAAAGGCTGAAAAGTACCACACTGGGGCATTTAGAAGCTGAAGAGCCTGAGACAGCAGTAGCTGAGCTCAGTCCAACTCTGAAAGCCTCGAAGTCAAGGAAGCTGGTAGTATAATTTTTAGGTCATGGCTGAAGACTTGTGAACCTGATATAAATCTTGAAATCTCAAAGCCAAGAGTTTTAATTCTGCTGTCCAGTGGCAGAAAAAGCAGTATCTCAGCTTGTGGACATACTGAGGCAAGATTGGCTTTTGTTCCCTCCAGGATCTCAGTGATTGGAAGACACCACAGTCTTCCTTAGCCAGCCCATATACTCAGTAGGCTACCTCTTGTGGAACACCTCCTCCAGCAAAAAAAGCAGCACAATAGTGTGTTTTATCATTGGCATTTATTGAATGCTTAATCCCATGCAGTTGGTACCTAAAAACAACTATCACAGTGACCACAGAAGGCATCTGCCATAAAGAGAGCTACAGCAGCTGGGCTGTGATGAGGAACACATGATGGAACTAAATGCAGGATGAGTTATGATAGGGACACACAGCCAGATTAGAGGTGACTTGGTGACCTGCTTAAACATTGCAAATGGAATTCAAAAGAATTTAGCATTCAATAGGCCTTGAAGCTACAGGATCTGGAGTGTAGAACAATCATCACCATCACTGATCTCACGATGTGTGATCTGTATGATTAGTAAAGTCAAGGGGGTCACACGGAAGGTGCTGGGATGCAGAAGGACAGCAGGCAGAGTTAGTAACTCCAGCTTTATCCCCTCAGAGTCACCACAGCAAACATTGATTGGAATTGTTAAATTGGAGTGAGGAGTCCTGTGCTTCCAAGCTTGAGAAGATCTGGAGCCTCTGAAAAGGGGAATTTGCAAATAGACAGAAGGCCAAGGAATAAACTCAGGAAATGATAAGAGCAGCATAACTAACAAAGGAAGTAGCAACTGTAATCTTAGAGAGATTACAAGACTTAAGAAAGAGCAGTAGGGCCGGGCAGTGGTGGCACACGCCTTTAATCCCAGCACTTGGGAGGCAGAGGCAGGCGGATTTCTGAGTTCGAGGCCAGCCTGATCTACAGAGTGAGTTCCAGGAGTCAGGGCTACACAGAGAAACCCTATCTCGAAAAACCAAAAAAAACAACAACAAAAAAAAAAAAACAAAAAAAAACCAAAAAAAACCCAGCAGTAGGTGTTGGCTCCTTTGTTAAGAACACAGGTTGCTCTTCCCAGAACCATATTGGAGATATCATAGGAGATCCATTATTCTTTTCTGGACTCCAGGAGAGCCCAGCATCCATGAGGTAATTAGATACACATGCAGACAAAACAGTCATAAATAAAAAATAAAATAAAGGTTAAATAATTAAGAACAAATAGAAGTAGGAGGTAGTGGAGGAAGCAGAGTATTGCTGAGAAGCTGAGGAGAAGCTGAAGGTGTGAGAGACCAGACCAACTCCATCTTGAGTTCAGACTCCATCTTAGAGAACCTGACCTAAGCTTGAACTTGAGTTAACCAACAAGCCTGCATCTAGCACTAGTTTCCAGGTTACTCGCCAACAAGCCTGTGCCTAGCATTACTCTCCAGGTCACTCCCTAACAACCACACCCAGGAGGAAAGTGTAAGTTAAGTTTAAGGTTTGGTTCCCAGCACCAGTCAAACATTTTAAAGGGCAACAAATTCCATAGCAGCCCCCCAATCAGATGTGTGCCAAGGTGGATACCCCTGTGTTTGTTTCTTTGCCTTTGTAAATGCTTGCTTGATACTGGGCTCAGGGCTTCACCCTCCCATCCTGCTGATCAGGGTCGGCAGTGAGCGCAAGCACATGCTTGAATAAATAAAAACTCTAGTGTGATTGCATCTTGCATTGGAATTGGCTCCTTGGTGCTCATTTGGGATTCATGATCCTGAATGGGCACACCAGGTGATTAAGCAGAGCATATACTGAGACACTGACTGTAAAAAGCTCAGAGTAGACTGTTGGAAGTTGTGTGGGAGGAAGTGAGTTTGCCTAGGAGGTAATTGTTATGTGCCTGACTCTAAGAGCTAAGATCTAATATGAGGAAGAAGTAAGAACTTGTCCACCAACTAAATGTAGAGGATGAAAAACTATGGAAAGGCAACAGAGCTTTGAAATTTGTAGAGAAAATATGCTTGTTGAGATGCCAGAGGACTGAAATCATCCTTACTGTTCTGTATGAGGAAAGTAACTTAACTCTTCAGAGCTTCTATATCCCTTTGTCTACTGTGGAGATGTTTATGGTCTCCACAAAGACTTCGGTGTGTACACTAGTCTGTTTATTCATTCACCTATCCATTCATCCATTAGTAAAACAGAGATACCTTAGCCCATGACAGTCATCATCGGTATGGCCCAGGTACATAAAAATAAACAAGACTGTCTCTATTACAATTGAATGAGAGTCATGGGAGAAAATGATTAAGGCCAGAGAAAGGAGCCTTATTGTATCCACATTTGGGCCACATGTGATGGGCCACGATCAGCCAAGTGACCATGTCTGCTGCATAGGTTGACTTTTTTTTTTTTTTTTTTGGTTTTTCGAGACAGGGTTTCTAGAGACAGGGTTTCTCTATATAGTCCTGGCTGTCCTGGAACTCACTTTGTAGACCAGGCTGGCCTCAAACTCAGAAATCTGCCTGCCTCTGCCTCCTGAGTGCTGGGATTAAAGGCATGCGCCACCACACCCGGCTCAGGTTGACATTTTTGACAGATGTCGACACACTCAGAGGTAATTGGAGCTGATGTGAGACCTAAAGCCTGAAGAGAGAAAACATTTGCTGAGAGGTAAAACGCACTCAGAAGAGTCAGGCTTGCAGGTTTGGCTTCAGCTGCAGGACAAAGTGGACAGTCTGAGAATGGTCCAGAGAAAGCAGAGACCAGAGGCATGGAAACCATGACTGACACACCAAATAGCTACTTGTTCAGGTAAGTTTTAAAGGAGGGCTTTGTTTGTTTTGGTTAGTGTCGTCTTTATTGTCTTTTTTTAAAAAAAATTATTTATTTAATATTTTTAGTGAATGAATTGCATTTTCCCTAAGTGATATTTTCATTTCGACACAGCTCTCTGTTACATTACCTACCCTCAAGCTTAACAGTACTGCTTTGGAGAGAAGAAATATTGTGTTCAACTTTGAGTTTGGGAATAGTGGGGAAATCCTGCAGATTGTCTGCACAGATACTTTAAATGTGAAGAGGCTCTGCACAGGTAAAGGAACAGGATGTGTCTGATCTGCACAAGGAACTGTGTATAATGAAAACACTCTTCTGTGCTTGTCTGCTTCATTTTAAGTGCAGATTTGTCATCCATCCAAGGATCTGCTGGGTTGAGTCATCTTGAAACCCTAAGGTTACAGGGAAGGACTTTCATTAGCATATAGAACAATATTTAATATGTGGATGGTGTTGACTAAATGAAATAAATCATTAAACCAAGAAGTTAGCTGTTAGTAGTCATGTACAGAGTGCTTAAATTACTAAAAAAATGGATCAATGAATGGATGGATAGATGGATGGATGGATGGATGGATGGATGGATGGATGGATGGATGAAAAGTCCACATTTCTGCTGATAAAAGAGCATAGTTCAACTGTGTCATTTTGAAGAATGTCTGAGATCTACAGAGATTCTGAACATGAATATAAGTGCTTTATCCACAATATTCAAAGCATTTTTTTTTAACAAATGGTCCATGCTTTATGACCTAAGGAAACAGACTTATGGTGCTGTGTAATGATTTAAAGTGGCGCAAGTATGGCTGGGAACCAGGAATCTAGCCTGGCTTTGCCCAGCCTAAGTCCTGTGCTCTTTAACAAAAGGGTGCTCCTCCTCTCAGTTGTGCGGTGGACCTACAGAAGTCCCATTGGAGGCACTGTTACACACAGAGCCCTCCCCTGAAGCACAGAGGAAATGCATGGCTTGGCATGTTCTTTCTTCAAATTATGCATTGAAAACTTGGGGGGGGGGTTACTACATATCACGAGAAATGTAGAAAACTTTTCACATAAAAATGGAAGTGCCTTTCAATTCTTTAGCATGTTTGATCACCTGAAACATCATTTTTATATCTGTTAATGTTTTATTGACTTAAATAGCTATTTTTGGCTTACAGACAATTCCGGTAGGCACCTCCCAACAGCAACCTAGCAATAGCTTACATCATCATCTGCTACCATTGACTGGCAGGCTTGAGCCAAGTAAGGCAGCTTACAAGAGGACTCCTGGATACCCCAGCCCCCTCTCCCCTCTTCTGTCTTCCTCTCTACTCCCTTCTTTCCTCTTCCCTCTTCTCTCTCTCTCTCTCTCTCTCTCTCTCTCTCTCTCTCTCTCTCTTGTTTCTACAGGCTCCCTTTCTTTCTTTCTTTCTTTTCTTTTCTTTCTTTCTTTCTTTCTTTCTTTCTTTCTTTCTTTCTTTCCTTCCTTCTTTCATTACTGCTGTCTTTGCCCTCGTGTTCTGTCTGCTTCTTCCCTTCTCCAGGTTTCCATTCCCTTTCCTTCCCTTAAACCAGGTCTGCCACAGGAAAAAAAATAACCAAAAAATAAGTCAAATCGAATACGATCACATTTTAGATTAGGTCTTTAAATAATAAATGACATTTATTGGTATATCAGTTGATGTGACACTATTGATAAAACAAGGCATTTACAGGAATAAGGAAGGTGGAAACCAGTTTGGGAAGAACAGAGAAGGCTTTGCAGGTTCACAGTCGTCTGATGATCTGAACCTAATGTGTGTTATTCTTTGGCATTGGTTTAATATTTGAGGAAGATGAAAAATAAAGAAATGATCATGTTCTAGCTAACTCTTCAGATAATCTCATGCAACACTTAGCACCAAGTGTTTTAATGGGGACAGTTATAGTCAGGTTGAAAAAATGATAAGTAAGAAAATATGCCACAAGAGGGCATCCTAGCCTCTTGTGATTCAAATTCATTCTCCAAGTAGCCCTGTTAAAGCGGACTATAGCTAAAATCTAGGGGAAATATAAGATATTCATCTTTCCTCCTTCCTTCCTTCCTTCCCCCCTTCTTCCCTCTCTGTCTGTCATGTCTGTCCAGATTTTTCTTCTCATCAGTTGTGCTTGATTTTATTTGTATATGTACTTACTGTTTTATCAGATTAAAGTTTAGTGGTAGTCTTTAAAGAAATTAAATGCAAATTAGTTCTATCAGTCTAGTATATAATTCTCATTTACTCATTCTTCATTCTGTTATGCATTTAGGGATTCATCCAGCTATCCAATCTACACAAATATATGCTGAGCTGCTCTTCTGTACTAGACAAAGAACAAAGAGGCCCTAGAGACACAATGGGGCACAAACATATCATTTGTCTTCAGTATAGAAATAGCATAACCACAGAGTCACGGACCACTTTCAATCACCAAGTTCTGTGACAAGGAAGAATGCAGCCATGAGAGGCCACAAGGAGGCTCTTCCTGGGGTAGTGATACCAACAGAACGATGCATTTGATCAGAAACATGAAGATGAGTTACCTAAAGGGGAGATTAAAAAACAACATTAGAATTGAAAGGGACACAGGCAAGGCTTCTCAGCAAGGCAAGAAGAAAACCAGGAAGGCTGGGTGGCAAACGAGAGAGGCAGCTGACAGCAGTGAAGACCACCTCGTGACAGAGCTTTCACAGCTTTGCAAATTGACCTTAAAGATTTCATCTTCAGAACAAGAGACCAAGAGGAGGCTGTTTCTGTAGAAGCCATACTGACACACAGTAAAGGAATAAGCCAGCAATTCTGCCTCAAGGGCTGCATGTTAGAGCACAACCCCGTTGACCTGGGTATTATCAACTTGGTGGTAGCGAACATCATGTAAAAATAGTAATGTAATCTCTCACTCAGTAATATTAACCAGAGTTAAGATTTTCTTTTAAAGATCCAGGACTTCCCCTGAGTGTTTATTTTCAATCAGACCAAAAAGCATTGTTCCAAAAACCATTGTTCTTGAAGACAGCGCACACAAGATATGCTATCTTAACAAACACATGGAATTAGTTACCTCATCCACAGCAAAACAAAGTCGACCAAAATATAAAAGGTATGAATGAAAATCTTTACTTTATGGTCACATCGTCTCCAAAAGAACCACATCTTAGAAGCTGGGCCAGTGGGTGCAACTGTACAAATGTTTATCTTACTTAGGGTCTCAGTTGTTCTCATGTGTAAGCTGAAGCATCAGCCTAGTTTATGTTCTTCTAAGTCTGTGAATCTATGAATTTACTCATAGAAAGCAATATGTACATGTTAGTAATTTAATGTAAACATAATGGGTGCAGATGTGTGAGCGGGAAGAAGAGGTTCTGCATATGAACTCCTTCTGGGTCTTCACATTACATGGTCAGAAGCTGCACTAATGTTATTGATAGTCCATTATTCATATGGTCTTAATGCTATTACTTAGTCATCAGAAATTCCTTGCGAGATATATTTTAAGAAAGCCAACACAGACTCAAAAATCTGTTCCAAGTCATATAGTTCAGTTACTCTCACCTTATTTTTTGAGACAAGGTCTCACTGAACTTGGAATTCACTGATGCCTAGACTGGCTGCCAGTGGACTACTAGGATCCTCTGGTTCCAAGTCCCCAGTGCTGGGCTTGTAGAAATGCACAGCACATCTAGGTGTTTTTATTTTCATTTTATGTTTATGGATGTTTTGCTTACACGTATGTCTATGTGCCCTGGATGTCTAGTGGCTGTGAGCATCAGAAGATGCCATCAGATCCTCTCGGACTGGAATTACAGTCACTTATAAGCCATTATGTGGGTGCTGGGAATTGAACCCAGAGCCTCTGGAAAAACAACCAAATGCGTTTACCAGCTGATCCATCTCTGCAGCTCTACCTGTTTTAGTTTGTTTTTCCTTCCTGATGTGTGTGCTAAAGATCCGAACTCAGATTCTCATGCTTGCATGGCAAACAAATTCAGTGACTGAGTCATCCCCTCAGCTTCTTCTAAGAGTTGAAACTTAAAATAAAAAATGACTTAAGTATTGAAGGAAACGGGGATAACCACTAGAATTATAAATATGGAATTCACGTGGTCTGTTCAATAGGTACCAAGAATTTTACTACATTCTCACACATTAAAAGTGATTAATAGACTTGACTAAAGTAATTAAACATGTTTTCCCAGATGTGGCTGTGAAGGTATGCTTTCCCTGAGCATTCAGCCAACTTGTTATGGTGTCCTTCCTGTGGCAGCAGAGGATACAACAAGGACTTTTCCTCCAGAGCTGTTTTAAAAGAACAAGTCGATATTGAATTTTAACCACTGTCTCGCTTCATCTTACGTTGAAGACAATTTGTGAACGTTGTTTTTCCTTTTTAATTCTGTGCTATGCACCCGGACAAAGGACTTCTACAGGATTTTGCTGTTCTGGGAAGTGGCTACATACTTTATATCGAGCCACATCTATGAATTTCCTTCTTGGATGTGAGTCTGAGATTCACGTCGATGGTGAAGCTGTGAGGTGAGATCTGATCTATGTGAACCACATAATTCATTGGTGCCTAGATTTGTTCTCACAGGAGTTGCCCTTAGGAAACACTTGGTGTTTCAAGTCTGTTTCTTGGTGCACTGCATAGGACTTATGTACATGTTGATTCAGCAATAGTAGTAGTGATTTCATAGCCCTCGTTGGATGGGCACACTCAACTTCAAGCCTTTCTATGGTAGCAGCAAAAGGTATGCCATAGATAATACTTGCCTATGAATGTGGTCCTATCCTCATCTGATAATCAATAAGCTGAGTTTGAGTTTTGATTCATTACCACACTTAGACATTTGTACTGCTCTATGCCCATCATTCTGCCAGCAGAAAGATGTAAAAATAACAAAAATATACTAATAATGGTTTATGAGATAGAAATTGACTAGCTTCATTCTCATTAGTAGCTTGTGGCTTGACAAATTGTCATGATAAGAGTAAAATACAACCTATGTTTTGCCCATTAGACTGAAAACATATTTCTATTATCTTGCCAGATTATCTTCCCATCTAACAAAAGCCTGTTTATAGCACCTGGCTGGGAAAGGCTGGCCCGGATGAGCTTGCTTGCCAGCATCCTGGTTTAGCACAAAGGCTACACATGGTCTCCTTCATCATATTATTTTGGTTTTCAAAAAGTGTTAAGGTGTTTTCTAACAGGAGACAAAGGTTTAAAGATGCGCTGAAAGATCTAGGAAGCAGTTCTGCAATACAGTAAATAGTAATCAGTTCATTAGTTTATCATCAGGAAGAAGAGGTTAACTGAGGGAACCCCATTGTTTCAGGAGTCTATGAGCAATTTAAAAATCTACTACTACTCTTACACCAGGGAAACATTGTGAGTGATAGACATTATTGCTTAAATGTTTTTTCCCATCTGATAAAATGCTATTTCATTTTCACTACAACAAAAACACAGAATGGTTACAATTCAAAGCCTACGTAAGAACATGCAGAGTCAACTCAGGAAAGTTATTAAACTTTTTTTTTTTTTTACTGTTTATGTCATTAGCACAGACTCAAAGAATGGCAGCAGTGTTCAAGCCAAACATGGAAGAAAGCCTGAGAACTTAAAAACAAAGATATCTTTGGGAATACAGCATCATGTATACATCCAAACTGCAACTACTACAAAAACCATCCTCCACTCTAGTCTAAAGAACTCAGGTCAGTTTAAGCCCTTCCTAGTAATGAGGCTTTACAATGGATGCAGGTCAGCACAGACCAAATGAAGGCTTGTTTTATGAGAAAATGAACTAGAAGGAATAAATATTCTGAATAGATCAGTACTCCCCTCAACACCCACCCTCACACCCCCACCCCACCTACCACCTCTTATCTTTTATAATAAAATTGTTTAACATCTTTTCTTAATTCTTCAGCATTCTGCCTGTCTGTTGTCAGTTACCTTACAATGACTTCAAAATACTCTTTTGTATGCTGCACAGAAGGTAAATTCACTTGCCCAAAAGGGCAAACTAGACACCTGTCAAAAGATTTTTAAAAATATGGTATTATGAAATAAATGTGAGTTACTTTTTTCTTTCTTTTAAAGATTTATTTATTCATTTAATATATGTGGGTATACTGTCACTGTCTTCAGACATACCAGAAGAGGGCATCAGATCCCATTACATATGGTTGTGAGCCACCTTGTGGTTGCTGGGAATTGAGCTCAGGACCATCTGGAAAAGCAGTCAGTGCTCTTGACCACAGAGCTATCTCTCCAGGCCAAGTTTCTTCTTTTCTTATCCTCTTACCTGCTAAGGAGAGATGGTATGCAGACTTATTTGTATATTCAGCCATCCCTGGTAGGGTGATATCATGGGGGTGTTTTAGATAACTCTGAGTTCAAAAATAAAATAACACCAAAGCCATAGCCAAAAGTATGGGCTGAAAAGTAAACAGACCCACATGGAGTCATAGTCAACCTGCTAGGTATGATACCAGACAGTTAATATCATTTTCTAGTTTCCAGGATGTAGTACTAAAGTAGCCAGTTCTTTACGTCATTAGCTGTTACTTCTAAAATTGCATTCATCATATTAATTAAGGAATTTTATAATCAATCTGTAAAGTTTATATTTAGAAGTTCATATTCTTTTTAAATGATGTTAAATCAACAGCAACTGATAAATACTTAGACCTATGGGAACACGGAATTCTGAAATCGTAATCCTTTGGAATGATTCCTCTCAGAGAATTACTCTTGAATTGAGATAACTTGTGATGGGCACTCCGAATAAGTCACATAGATATGAATGACACGAACAAAGGCTTCCTTCAGGTTATAATCCCCATGTATGTGTGAAATAGTGGGAACTATTCTAGGTAATACTTGTACTTTTATTTTTTTCAATATTACTTTAAAATTCTCCATATCTCTTCAAATAAAATAGGAAAGGCTGTATTTGTCAATGATCTCAAAAAGAACAACACCCCTCTATCACTGCTGCCAGCATCTCATCATGCCTCTTCCTTTGAAAGTCACTATAATAGAGTAAGGTTCCTATATACCACCCCAAGCCTGCAAAGTGCCACTCAAGAATGTGTACATACTCACTTATGTGAGATACAAAGCTATGTTCTAGCGGTGCACACACATAGCTTTTAAGTTTGGGGAAAACTCAAATTGCTCCTTTCTTCCTTCTGTTCTACTAAAATGCCTTTGAATTAACTTGGGGACTGTTACATAAAACCCACCCACAAATCGACTCCTAAAAGTTCTTCCCTTTCCCCTGAAACAATTTTTAAAAGACGTAAATCCTTTTTGTTTTTGTAACAAACACGAAAACAATCGACCTAAAAAGTAGTACATAGCTTCACAAGAGAGAAATCACCCTGACAATACCATATACTTCATTTTCCAAATCCAAACTAGCATGACTGCCCTTCCACCTCAATCTTTTCATCTGAGCATGTTGATATGAATGATACAAAGATTTCTTTTCATTCGTTTGGTGCTTTTTTTTTTTTTTTTTGGCCCAGGGATTTAGGATCTCTACCTGACTTAAGCCTTCTCTGAAGAGGGGGCCACAACTACAACATCTGCATCTTACCAACAAAATTTTCAAACCCAGGGGACTCAACATCAGGATGCATGTCCACACCTATCATGTATCTACTGATATCCCACAGCTATGCCTAGTTTTTGAGCTACACAATACGACATACTCCAGCTCATTCTCTATGTTTGATATCGTCTTATTTGGAAGTCTTTTTATTATACCTTTCCAAGAGCAAATGTTAGGATTAAATGATGCTACTTGTTGAGAGTGTGAGGCAGCAGAATCTTGATTTTCAGGCCAAGCTAAGCTCTGCAGCAAATTCCAGGCCAGTATGTGCTACACAGTGAGACCCTGCCTATAAATAAATAGATAAATAAATAAATAAATAAATAAATAAGAAGAAGCAACACAAGGTAGAGGAAAATGATCACTTTTGCCTTTGTAATTCTTACCTGTTTTTAACCCATAAGCTCCATAAAGTTCATTTTAAAGTAAGATGTGCATTCCATAAGCTAAATGACTTTGAAACACATGGCACAAAGCTATGGCTGAAAGAGTTAGTAAAAGGCCTCACATCAAAGGCAATGTCAGCTTGCCATTCAGAAAAGCAACTCCTCCACATGAAATAGTCAAAAAGGACGTCATTTAATTAGTGATACATAGACTTTTGCATAGAAAAAAGTTACAAAGTAATATAGAAAAGACTAGGTACAGTAATTTAAAAAACATATTTATAAGTATAACTTTGCATAATGTTTAATAGTCTCTTGTTTATTGCTTTCTCCACACAGCAGAGAAATGAAGTGCATAAGAATACATGTTGTGTCTTTATCTTTCAAATATAAAATCTCATGTGCTCAATTTCAATGTATTAAGAGATTACTTTGTCATTAAATGAGATAAAAAAATCAAAACCAAAACACCATATGTAGCATTAGTCTAGTCATGGACAAAAATAATTCATGTACACCTCATTCCATACATTCGTTCTGATTTGGAATCAAATGTAATCTCTAACTTGACCAGGGCATTTACATCATGTAGCTTTTCCCTTTCATATCATCTCTCCTCATCTCATTTCTTCCAGAAATGCAACACCCCCTCCCACAAACAGACAAAAACAGACATTACATATTGTCAGGAGAAAACTGGAGAAGTTAAATATATAAAAATAGTCCTGGTAAAACAATAAATTAACCCAAACTCTTGCAAACGGAAGAGTTTTTGAGTTGGTGTGAATGAGCCTCTGGTGGGCACACAGTAAGTAACTGCTTCTAGTGCACTGTACACCTGTAAGTTTACATAAAGAAGCACTGTGTTTAAAACCAGGGTTCACTAGAGGTATGGAAGCTTGAAGGCAGAGCAGAAATGCTTGTTAAGGGGGCTCTGGTGGGACTGCTTATTTCACTGCATAGCTAAATGTCATTGCTTGGCAAGTCAGTATAAGGAACACAAAAATAAAACTAGGTCTTCCGACTTAATTTTCCTTCATCTTTCTGGCCAATAAAACCCAACGGTTTCTAAAGAACACTGCATCTGCAGACTGACACATTGCCTGCTCGTTCCCTTTCTCAATCTAACAGCTATACCCTTCTGATCTTCTGCTACATTACATTCCTTAGTTCAGGCACTTAGAAAACATGGTATTTTTTTCTTCTCCCTTCTAGCATCAGGAGAACTCAGTTATGGCGTTTTTCTTTTCCAAGTCAGGAGTATTAATGAACCACTGGATGGTGGCATTGGTGTATTTTTCCAAGAAAGTTTAAATGGAAATAGGTGTTCTGCTTTCAAGTTGCTGATGTCAGTTGCCAAGCTGCCTTAGACAAAGGAAAAGAATAATAATACTACATTTCCATTTGTGTGAAGTCTGCTTCTCAAATTGCTTTATTGCTGCTGTGTGGATCTGTACATATCTGTATGACTACCTTCAGGATGCAGAGGTTTGAAGCTGATTCCAAAATGGACGACATCAGTTACTATTGCAAAGAGATTCAAGAATAACTTAAAAGGCTCCAACTTCTGTCCCCCAGGGTTGGTAAGGTTTATTGTTTGACCCACTGCTTGTCTGCTGAGGACTCGAGGCTGCGGATACTGACAAGGGTGGGCTGATTGCTGTTGCAGCAGCAACAGCGGCTGCTGCCGCTGCATTAGACGGGAGCATGGGAAAAGCCCCTGCAAAGGACAGAGGGAAGCTGTGTGCAGCTGCAGTGGCTGCTGCAGCTGCGGCATGCACAGTGGCTGAAAGAGACAGGAGAGAGGTGGAGAGAGGTGGCACGCAGGGTGCAACGGTGCCCCCTGATGGCATCCGAAGAGCAGAATCTGCATGGGCAAACGTTGCTGTGAGGAGGGCAGAGCCATGAGCAGGAGGCACTTCTGAAGATGTGGATAGGCGACACGGGGTTGACTCCGATGTGTGGAGTCCATTGGGCTGGAGCAGGGCTGTGGGGAGATGGTGGAAAGCAGCTGCCCAGTGGTGAGGGTGCAGGGGGTGATGGTGGTGCGCCATGGAGGATGTCATCACTGCTGCCTCCCGCTGGGAGGCACAGGTGCTGAGATGAGAGACAAGGCGCACGCGTAGTGGGTCCGATGGGTCAAGGCCTTCCACGGAGCTTAGGTACCTAGCCACTTCTGTCAAGCACTCTCGGAATCCAATGCTCATGAAGTCTGTGGCAAGAGCATGGGCATCAAAGTAGCCTAAAGAGGGGTTGAGGAGAGTCAGAGGTGAAATGGCAAACGATGAGAAAATGATATGTCTTAGAAGAACAGCCATCCACTTAGGTTCCACTCTTGTGTTCTCTAGAGATGGAATGACTCTTTCTGAAAGCACAATGGCTACTATGATTTTTTTTTTCAGGAGTAAAGAAAGGATACTCTACAAGTGGCATGCACAACAACTTTAGCAGTGCTGTAGTCAAACTAGGGTTGAAATGTCACAATAAGAAAAAATAAAATAGGGGCATTCATGTTTTGAATACCTCCTGGAGTAGGAGGGCATGTCTTAACTTTAGTATTGTGAGATAATGACTTTCCTCAAAAATATGTTTTGTTTTGTTTTGTTTTTTAATAGAAAAAGTCTCAGGGAGTTGGCTTTTCCAGAATAGGACCCAGGACCTGCACAGCCAAGTATATATTCTGCCTCTGAGTACCTCTCTAATCTATAATAGGTTTATTTCATTGAAAGCGTTTACAATGTATCACTTTATGCTTCAACAGAGCAAAATTTGCCTATTTCCTTTAGACTATTTTATATTCAAAGCATTATGAGAAACTGTTGTTATGTTTACTGAGTAATCTGGCAACAAGAAAAAGGGGGGTTGGGGCAAATATAACAACCAGGACAGCAGAAATAGCGCTAAGCAGAACAAGAGACTATCATGAAGGCCTGAGTATCAGCAGTAGAACTGGGTTTCATCCCTAGACCCCAGAACAGTCAGTAAGAAAGTCCCCAGGATTAGTGTTCCTCATGCGGATGGCTCTATGGAAGGACCCCACATGACAATCTTTAGGTTCCCCTTCAGGCGTGAGCTTCTGCCTTTCTCAAAAGGAGGGAGGCACTGATCACACTCCGCAGACACTGAAAAATTAAGAATTTGGGTTTTTCCCTAGAAACTATTATAATTTTATGACAGACTAAAAAGAACGTATTAACTTCTTTGACTTTCACTGGTGCTTGTAAAGTAAGTGACCTTTGAGGTTTGCTTGCTATATGGCTATATATGGCTGGGTCTTATTGCATCTTAAGGAATATGAATTATGTAATTCCTATTTTATTGTTGGAAGCAGAGGGAAATGATGATGAGCATCTGTCTCATGTAAGTGGGTCTTGAGCCAACAATAACACATACCCATAACCACTTCCTCTGTCACAGTGCAGGTTTCTAAGCTTCAAGCAAATGAATTTAAAACCATCTGTGAGGAGCCCTTCATCATTGTCTCTATGCTACAAAGGATAAAACTGGGGCTCAGAGAGAATGAGTTGACTTAGCCCCAGTGACAGAATTAACGAACTGGAGAAACAGAAGTCACTATCATGCAAGTACCTTTGAGCCCATATCCTTTCTCTATGCTAGAGGCAACTGGGAGTCTGGGCATGTGAGCAAACACTGGGGGATCCTCTTGTTCAAGGCCCACACATTCTTCCTGGGATGGCCACTCGGGGGACCCAGCAGTCAGACAACTTATACGCCATATGGTTGGAAATGTCAGCTTACTAACTCATCTGGGGTAAATTTAGGACTGCTCAAGTAGTCATGAGTAAGGAATAATATAAAACTTGCTATAAGGTGAGAGGATAACCTTACTCTTTACAAGTACAACACATGCCAAATATTTGAGCCCTTGACAGCAACTCTTTACCTCATGGCTACCAATTTGAGAGAAGGTAGAGTCATCCATCCATAGCGTTCCTTGACCAAGTCTAACTTCACTGCTCTCCTGGAATCCCAAGGTAGCAGGTTAGACAGTCATACTACTTAGGACCTGTGGAACACATGCTGCTAGCTTGACCCTCGAAGATCAGCAGGTTACTTCCAACTTGGGTCAAAAGTTGCAGCCAAGTTAGGTGGGATAACTGACTTCTAAGATCTAACCATTGGCTTCTTTGTTACAAGAATATTTGCATCCTATATTGACTGTCCTTGGGCCATTGTGACCTGAAGCGGATTATAGATATCATGTACAGCAAGCAGTCTTTCCTCCTGCCATAAGTATGGGATGGTTTGGGTCAAGGCTGATGTTCTATCAGTTTTCAGATTAGTAAAAGTGATTTGCCTTTAATTCCATGCCCTGCCCTGCCTTGCTCAAATCTAGGGCCACAGACAGTAGATAGGAAGCTTATGCTGCACTTTAGAGGCCTTCAGCCTTCAGTCCCAGCACTTATACCTTAAAGCTTTCTCTCTTTGTTCAGCTGTGAATAAATATGGCTGAGATGGATATGAAAGGCACCCTTGAAGAGCCATAAAGCTAAGAGGGCAACCTGAAGTCAAACTGGAGTGGAAGCAGGAAAATGAATCTGAATGTCTATTATGACTCTCACGATTTCATCCTTTTTTGTTTGTTTGTTTGTTCTTTTAGCATGGGGGTCCTACTTTGACCTGACAATTCTTCTGTGATGTACTACTGTTCAGTACAGAGGACATTCTATCACGGCATGCAGATATCTACTCTTGTGAGTTCTCCCCAGGAAGAGCCTGTTATGTTGTTTTTAGTAGAGATTTAGTACCTATACTTCAAATGTTGTGGTTGGTGTAAAGTCAAGACAGCCAAAATGGTCTGGGCAACAATGACAAAAACTCATTCTAGAGTCATTTCCTTTAAATGGCTAAATTATCCGGGTTCCAGCCTTGGTTGAATGAAAGTGAGAGAGGAGAGCCCTGAGTCCCAGCCTTGATCATATCTGGATATTTGTGTGTTTGTTTTCTTTTTCTGTACAGATTCCAGCACGAACTTCTCAAATCCCAAACAAATGTCTGACCAGGCTGCTGTGAAAGAAGCTTTACTCCCACATTATTAGGAAAGCAAACACAAGCCCAGGGTCAAGGGCTTCTTTTGTTCCAGAGGTTCTTTCCCAGGAGTTCAATCTCGCTATTAGCATTGATGTCCACAGCTTTAATCTGGGACTGCCTATCTCAGCTTGTCAGAGGGCTGTTCAACTGTGACTTCTTTATGATATTAGAGGGAAAGGAAGAAAAGAGAAAGGTAGAACGGGGGTGAAGAATGGTACCAAACCTTACCTTTACCTCCTGTAGCCTGTAGCATCTTCAAATGATCCACTGTCATTTGCAATATTTCAGCCTTTTCCAACTTGGCAGATCCCTTCAGAATCAAATAATAAAGTCTCATGAGTCCTACAGAAACTATCTTAGGACATTATATTACTGAACTTAGTATTACAGTTCCAATCTTTCCTCTTATAAAATTCTATGTTTAATTTCATCACAGGAAAAATTTGAATTGAAAAAATTTGAATTGTATATATGTATGTGTATGTGTGTATCTCTGTGTATGTGTGTGAGTCTCTCTCTCTTTCTCTCTCTCTCTCTGTGCGTGTGTGTGTACGTGTGTGTGTGTGTGTGTGTGTGTGTGTGTGTGTGTGTGTGCGCGTGCATACAGGCAGATACCTATGCAGGTCAGAACCTACTAGAGTTGTACTTATAAGTGCTTGTGAGCCACCCAGTGTGAGTGCTAAGCCCAAATTTGTGTCCCCTAGAAGAACAGTTTATTCTCCTAACCTTTGAGTCATCTCGGTAGACTCTGAATTCATTCTAAACTTTATATTTAAAACATTAATTACTACAGCATAGCTGATGGCATTAACTTAAAAGACCAGAACAAGGCATCAAAGAAATGATTGACTAAATAAGTAGTAAGAGCAATTGTGCTCCTAAAATCATCCTACAAATACTATGCCAACGGAAAAGCTCTTGAACTTTGAACTCTGCCTTCATTAATGATACATTTTCTTAAGGGACATTGTATTGTCATTGCTATTGAAGTCTACAGCAGTTAAACAGTTAAATAGTAATTCTTGAGGATATGGATATAGTACTTTAACAAAGCATCAAAAGTAAGACGTTCAAAAGTAGAAAGATCCCAGTAAGTCTTTAAGATAAACCAGTAAAGGAAATGAACTAGGAAAGGATGTTCAAGGTCACCAGCAGGTGTCACTGTGAATTCTAGGATCACAAACAGAAAGGACCAATTTGGAGCTTACTTAAGGAGCATCTTTTGTGCCTAAGGATTTACCAATCATTCAAAACCATTCTTAAAATATTCCTGTGGAGGGGGCTGTCTTGGTCTCTGTGCCCTGCCATTGGATCCCCCTTCCCTACCCGGACTGCCTGGTTGTGTCTCAGTGGGAGAGGGCATGCTTAGTCCTCCTAGGACTAGATGTCTCAGGATGGGGCTCTCTTTTACTGAGGAGAAGGGGAGGGGACAATGGGGGGATTTTTAAGGTGGGACTGGGAAGGGAGGAAGGATGGGGCTGTGATCAGGATGGAAAGTGAATAAAAAAAGTAAATTATTGGAAGAAAAACAAAACTTACAAAACCCTCCAAAGAAAACACAGTCTCGCAAATACATTTTCAATGTCCCTCTTCTTAAATAAAGCAACAGTTAGAAACCAACTGACAGAAGTGCCCTACTGGTAGTGACTTGGGACTTGGTGGCTTCTAATTAACTTCCTAGAGGAGCTGAATAAACCAATATGTTTTTTTTTTCTTATACTTAAAAAAAATTATCAACAAACAGTAAATAGCAGGAGTGTCAGTTCTTCAGCAGCTCTAAAGAGTATTCTCCTCTAATTGTGGCAGGGCCAGCTCACTGGGGTTGGCAGCCAGACTCTGTAAATGGGAAAGCTTGTGTTTACAGTAACTAGCTGCCCAATGACTGAGGCTTGCTCTTAAGGTTTAAGTCAACATTTAAGAAAAGAGCCTAACAAACCAAGACTAAGGAAAAAGATCACAGAGTGACTGCTTCTCAGTGTCACAAAGTAGACATTTCAGTACTCAACATAGGGCATCTTCACTTCATTTACAGCTCATTAATCCAAAGCATAATTTATAGTACATGTAAGTTATCATAAACAGAGATGGCATACGAATTGCAGAGTTTGTGTCTATTTCTTCTCTGTCTTAAATACACAGAGTCAATAGTAGCATGACATGCCCGTATTTCTCCTTGTTCACCACGTCCATGAAGATGTCTGGGGAGCTGCTGTGAAAGCGGACAATGGTGGCCCTGGATGGCCTCCAAAAGCTCCTGTGGGGCTTGCTTTACAATGTTTGCAGAATCACGAAGTAAACAAACCGACAAAAATGGTGTAAACAACCAACACCCAATTTGGAAGTCAACTGAAAACATTTTCAGCCCAGAAATGGCCACATCCTTGGAAATGTGCTCTTAGAAGCCTTTGCATCAGCCACAGCGGCAGAACAGGAGACACACATCCAAAGCCACAAAGGAAAGTGTGAGTGCTTGTTTTCTAAATTTCCAAATGGCAATCACCTTTTCCTTTTTTTTTTAATGTAAAAGAATACCTGAACTTTGAAAAGCAATATTTATGACTAATTTGATTTTTTAACCAAACTTCCAAATTATATCCTAAATCAAATATAATGTTCTATTAACCCAAGAATTAAAAACAAAAGTAGCTTGCTAAGTAAACTGTATTAGTATAATTTAGGAAACCAAAATAGAAGCCTTAGTTCCTTAACTTTGATTTTTTTTAAAATAGTACTTTCAAAGTTTGAGGGGAAAAATGATATTTCACATACAAAACTTTTGTTTTCAAGAATACCATATACAGCACAGCTTTAAACAAAACCCCCACTGGCTTCATGGAAAGAACAGAGAAAGCAGGAACAATATTACCCTTAAGGGGAAAATAAGCTAAAGAATGGAAATGTTTTCGACTTCATGATGGATTATGTTTTTAATAGTTCTGCCACAACAAAGCATTTTATTGAAATAGCTCTTCTACGCTGGATCAGAGTGTGCAGAGCACACACCATTATTTTAATGATCTTCAAGAAGAGTCTACGTTCCCAGATGAGAAAGTCAGATGCTTTGAGCTGGGTTTTTTTTGGGGGGGTGGGGTGGGATAACTTACTTGTTTTTCAAAAGCCGTTGGCACTAGTCTTCTCAATTCAGATAAACTGTTATTTATTCGATCCCGACGCCTTTTTTCTATGATCTAGCTCAAAGAAAGCAAAACAAAAATCTAAGGGTACAGTACACATACAGAAAAATTATCCAAGTAAGAAAATAACAACAGTGATACACATGCTTAATTACATGACATAAGGAGGGGGGGTCACCTACCCCTCTCCTTTTCTTTCTTGCCATAATCTGAGAGGTAGTTGTCGGTGAATTTGACCTCATCACTGAGCTTGTACTGTGCCTGTGAAGGAGGAAGACTAGTCAGGTGCTGTATCAAAGTAATAGTCTCCCTCCCCTGCCCCACTTCATGACACCCATTAATATTCTGACTGATTGCGCATTATATTACTTTTTTCTGTCTGTTGATTTTTTTCATATCTATGCGACTTTGGGGGCTTTATCTTAGTTTCCAGATATTATGCCTTAAAAATGCTATTGGGGCCTTGAGACAGCTTAGCAAGTAAAGGCAATTGGCCACAAAGTGTGATCATCTGGCATGAGCTCCAATCCTTTGGACCCACAGGATGCATGGGGAAGAACCACTTGCACCTCCACAAACAGAACTGATGGTGACAGTGACATGCAGCTAGCCGAGCACATACACTAAATAAGTAAACATGATTTTCAAAATGCTATGCTGCCAATTCAAGTGGCAGAAATGAACCTGAACTTTTGAGTTCTCCAATGAACTGAGAGCCAGTTAGGGTGACAGGTCAGGGATTAGTGTCCGACGTCTCCTCATGTATTTCTCAAAAGTCAACAATCCATCTGGATGTGTACTCCTATTCTCTTCTGCCAGACATACTGAACGTTCAAGAGCAGCACATGTCAAATGTGTCTCTTCATGAAACTTTTAAAACAAAACCTCATTCTCCTACTATTCCAAAACCTTATTGGATAGCCTAAAAAGAATAGATTTTAAAATTTTGCATATTGATCCTTTAAAAGAATATCCTAACCATATCATTGGGTGGAAAGTTGAAATTTAGTTTTGCACTTTTCATGTTTTAACTTTGAAAATGAAACTGTGCCACCAGCCTTGAAACTAAGCTTATATCTTGAGAAGTTGCAATTCACCTTGAGTTTACTAAAAGGTATTTTTAGACTGCAAGGTTCAATCAAGCGATTATTTGGTGATGTAGTTGGTCCATTAATGTATACTCTCCTAGGACTTTCTGTCACTTTGAAATTCACAGGTATTATACTTCTTTAGTGTCTTAAATTCCCCAGGTCCTCTTTAGTTTTAAGAAGTTCTATTACCGACTCTTCATCTCACTTCTGGGTCTGACTCCTTCCTCACCCCTTCTCTACAGATTTCACCCTTCTTGTGACAGCCTCCGGTTTCATTTTTTAAAAGAATACTTTAACAATGAGAGAGTTGGTAAACTGTCTCTTAAGCATCTTTTTTGCTCTTGCTATTTTCAGGCTTTGATTTCTACGTCTTAAAATAAGCCTGTGAAATAAGTCCAGTTTTCTATATGCGGGAAGGATTTCACTCTTTGAGTGACAGCTGCAAATAAATAAATAAATAAATAAATAAATAAATAAGGTGCTTCTGGGCAAACCAATTAGAAGCAATTATCATTTGACACCCCCCCTCCCGCCTCTAAAATGGCTGGGTAATCTCGCTGTCACAGGAAACAGGAGGTCTGTCTCCTATGATCAGAACCTTGATCTTCTGGAGACTAAAGGACAAGCAGTCAAAGCAACGCTGCCTCATCCGCTTCTTACATCTGTCACTCATGGGTGGATCAGCCAGATCACCCTCTGTCGACCTGCGCAGCATGGCCTGCTTAGCTCAGATGCTTTACCTCCTCAAAAAACTCAAGTCCCAATCCCAGTTTCTCTCAAAACAGAAATCCAGTTGTTTTTCTTTTCTCCTGACCTGTTTTGGAACTGTCCCTAAATACAGTTCCAGTATCGGGGGCGTCGCCCGGACGTGCCAGTTCTCGTGTCCTGTGCTGACAGCCCTAGACCCTCCCTCGCCATCTCCTGCACGCCTCAGTCCAGTTCCCTTCCAGTCGCTCCCACGCCTAGTGCGAACCCCATCTCTCGCCCCACCCGACTCTAGCACCCGCTTCCAGGGGAAAACGGTCTCCTCTTCACCCGAAGCTCCCCGGACACCCTCCCGGTTTTCGCGCTCACCCAGGGTAATTGTTCTCGCTCCCCACGTCTATGGTCTCGTCCAGGTCGCTTTCGGAGGTCGTTTCCTCACAAGGGCGCTTCATCGCGACGAAGGAGGAGCAGCTACTGACGCCTAGCGGAACAGCGCGCTCCCCGCGGGCTTCCTCCCTCCCTCCCTGCCCGGCTTCTGCAGGCGCCGCTCCCTCTGCAGCGCGGTCGGCTCCTGGGGGTTCTTTCCCACGCTGCAGCTCAGCCTTGGAGCAAGACCCGGCACTGGCCACGCCCCCCCAGCGCGGGCGGGCCCCCCTCCCTCTGCTTCTTCGCGTGCCCGCCCTGGCCACTCTCCAGGCTCCGCCTCCCTGGGACGGTGTGGCTTCCTATTGGTTATTATGGAGGGGCGGACCCGCGCTGGCCAATGGCCGCCGAGAGGCGTTGGCAGAGGCGTGGGAACGCGGCGAGGCACCTGGGAGCCGGGAGTGGTGTTCTGGGGTTGACCAGCGGCGGCGGGACCGGGCGCAGGCGCGAGAGCGCACTGGGCGGGCGTGTCGGGCGAGGGCTCCCGGGGTTTGGGCCATCACCTGCAAGCCGTGATCTCTCCCGCCAAGTTTCGACCCTCGGTTTAAAGAATAACCTCTAGCGCGTGGCTGAGTGCAAGTGAGCGTGTGTGACGTCTAGGGTGGGAGTGCTAGGTCGGCGACCCACCCCTCTAGGCTGTCCCTCTTCTGGATCAAGCTGCTGAGTGGCTGACCGGAGCGGTCATGTTGACCCTCAGGAGATTTTGAATGCTTTAAGTCAAAGTTATTTGTTTTCACCCTGCCAGCTCCGCAGCCTCTGGGTTGTGGGCAGATAAAGGACGCTTGCTTACCGCTTGCTTACCGGTCCAGGTGCCTAACTGCAGGAGGTTGTCCAGGTGCATTGTCGGATTAGTCACCTCTGGCTACTTCCTTTGTGTCTCTGGACACAGAATCTGGAGGGAGGGGGTATCACTATCCCAGTAAATGGCAGGCTTGACTGCTGTTCTTCCTACTGATGGGAAGAGAGATTTTAGGACACAAATCTGAGTAGGTTTTCGAGTTCAAAGTTCTCCGACTTAGATTATCCAAATTAAATGTCCCAGTCATCCCTCCAGTTTCTCCGGTGTGTGCAGCATCCGGGGAGAGAAGATTTGTACTTACTTGTACACTGTATTTGTTTTGTAAAGTTTGCCCGGGTCGCTAGTTCCTAGTGCACGTACAGCATGGGTTGTGTAAACTCTAAGTGTGGTGTTCAGACTCTGTTTTTAAGTCGCTGCCTCTCTCTCTCTGCATACTGTGGGGCTTTTGAGTAGGCTCTGCCGACTTTTCCGCGCGCTCAGGAAGTGAGCAAGACAGTCTCGGGGAGTCTGGCGTGAGCTGGACCATCTGGCGCTGAGGCGCTGGGTGGGTTAGTGGAGGTCTAGAGACTCCACATGGTGCTCTTTGTGCTTGGTGGAAAAAAGCCTTTGAGAAAAGAGACATCCATCAATCACCGAGACCCTCCACCTTACACGGATAATTATCTTTCTGGAAATCTGACTAAGGCACCCTTTCCAAACTCCATTCCCTGGTTACATTAGACTGGTGCGGCGGGAAAGGACAAGAGAAAAAAAAGACAGCAAAAGACTGACTGGACTGGGCGCAGATTGGGTTGATGGTGAGTGGGAAGGAGCCGGAGTAACGCCAAGGACCTGCAGCCAGCGTGTCTTTAAAACACAAAACCCCTTCCCTACAGGCCCTGGTCTCTTTTGTGCTGTTCTCACCGCTTTGTCTTCAATAACCGTGTGAACAGAAATCTGAAACTTTCTGTCCTGACTTCTGAAACTCAACTCCAGGCAAATCACAGGGTCATCGGGGACCGGGCGGAGCCTGGCGAGGCAGGATGGGGTCAGCGCTGCTGGACCGCAGAAGCGTGGGTGGTGAACTTCCCAGCTCGGCACTCAGTCTCTGGGCAGGCACCTGGGTGCTCACGGACAGCAGGGTTTTTGCTCAGGGACAGAGCAAGCAGCCTGAGGCTGCTGGCCCGGTCCAATCCAGGCCTGCACCCTGTGGTTATCCAGTGTTTCAGCTGAGTGTGAGCTCTCCAGGCCTCGCTTTCCCAGCTAGAGTAGGGGGCCAGAGTGAGAATTCCCAGCGCTTAGTGATGGCTTCACTCCCCCACACCTTGAAATTAAGGTTTGCCACGCGAGCACACAATTAATGGAATCTTCCAAACGCCCGAAGCAAGACCTGAAATCATTTAATAATAATGATAGGGGCTGGGGTGGCACAACCCTAAGAGATTTTTTCTTCTCGCTACACTAGTGCATTTAATTATACTGGTTACAAAAAATTGCAGCGGAAATGGTTTGCTTGTAAAAAAGTAGCAACTGGTTAAAGTTTTTCCATTTTTTTCTTTGAAGGCTTAACTGCCATGCAGTGTCATAAAAGAATGTGTAGGAGACGTTCGGAAAGCACGCACGGATTTAAAGTTGGTTTGAATGCGTTTTAATCAACAAGGGTCATATATTAAAAGCGTTTAGAATAGAGCCTGCTACACCAAACATGTGTGTTAAGAAGAACAAATAAGGCAAAAGATAGCATTTTAAAGTCTCCTCAGAGCTCCCTAGTTAATCTTTAAAATACTTAATCCCAGTTAGAGTAGTTTTCTTTTATATTGGTTATTCTCAAGCATCCCTTTTTCCTGTCGCCTGTCTAGACACTGTTTCTATGTCCTACGTCTGGGTCAGAGGTAGAAACAGAATAAACACTTGCAAGCGCTTCAGCCTACTTAAAAAATAATCGAGCATGGGTGGAGTGGGGAGGAACTGGGGTGGCATAAGCAGGGGAAAAGAAAGAGAACTTTGGGATTTTAAGCCCCTTCTTCTCTCTGCGACACTGGTTTCAGAGAGAGAAAGAGAGAGTTACTGGAGCGCTTACCAAGAACCAGGGTAAAAGAAAAGACGTTCCTTGCTTAGAGCAATCTTCGTTTTCCTTTTGAAAGATTTGAACAATGGGATAATTAGACCGATAGATACGGGACTGTCCTAGAAACGAAATGCCATTAGGAAAGAAAGATCAGGCTGCTGGCCAACAAATCTAAAGGGAAAAGGGAGATGTAGACTTGCCGCCCCTCTCTAAATTGGTCCCTGGTGCTTAAGTGATTTAGCTCACTGAGTAGGCGAGGAACTTGGGGAAAGCAGAGATTTTTTTTTAGCGACCAAATGCAGTCGTTTTGATATTCCTTCCAACGATCTACCCGTTTATTACATTAAGTTTGGCGATCTTGAGGAAGTCTTACCTTGTCCCATAAACTGGAAATTTTAGCACACAAACTAATTGATTTCTTCTTTGCCGCTCTTTTAAAAATTCTCCTGAAGAATTTTGGGGATGAATTGGATATATGCATAGCTCTTGGGGATGAATTGGATATATGCATAGCTCTTGGGGATGAATTGGATATATGCATATGAATTGGATATATGCATAGCTCTTGGGGATGAATTGGATATATGCATATGAATTGGATATATGCATAGCTCTTGGGGATGAATTGGATATATGCATATGAATTGGATATATGCATAGCTCTTGGGGATGAATTGGATATATGCATAGCTCTTGGGCTGCTTTCTTCTCTCATAGGGAGTCCTGTGGTGTTCTCTTTATCTGAATTGAGATGTCTCTCAAAGTTTCTTAAAACAAAACAAAACAAAACAAAACACACAGCCTACTGGAGCATTTGCTTGTCTCAGCAAGGTATATATAATTTGTGAAGTTAGGGCAATTCTGATATTTAAAGAACTTAAGTCTGAGAATTCTATATGCTCAGGGCTTTGCCCCTTTTGAAATGCAAGCATCCAGAAGTCAGTCTCAGTCTCTGTCTCTGTCTCTCTGTCTCTCTGTCTCTGTGTCTCTGTGTCTCTCTCTCTCTCTCTTTCTCTCTTTCTTAGAGGAAGGATATTTGTAATTGCCTGGTAGGTGATAAGCATGTACTAATCTGTGGGCAGCCTTGTTGAGCCCTCTTGCTTGGCTTCAGGGCTATTGTGAGCAGGCACCATCTTAAAAAGTGTGAGAATGCTGCCCCCTGGGAGTTGGTGACAAGGGCAAGATCCTTGTAAATTTCAATACCCCTTTTCAACCTCAGGCAGGCAGCAAGCAGGCCAGTCTAGGGTCACTTTGTGATAGGAATAGCCAAGCCAGTAAAACAGCACAAAGCTGAAAGCAAGGGAAAAGTCCAGGCCCAACAATCTCGAAATCATCTCTTGAACAATGTTTCCTTTTAGCAAGTATTCTTGCCAGCTTAGCTACACAGTGTGGGTGGTATTTATGGTTAAGCCCTTCTAGGTGCCATTGCTTGATACAATATTAAAGATTGCAAGGGACAAACCCAAGAGCCCAAACTCCCTTTCCTGGAAATTGTGTTATTTAGGCTGACTTGTGCCACAAAGGGGCAATCTTCATAAAAGCTTTTCCTTCCTGAGAGCTTAGTGTTTTTAGTACTCAGCACAGACCCAGGGTTAAAGGCTGGCTTAATTATAGGAGCCTTGAAAAGAGGGTTGGGCAGCAAGGAATGAGTTTTTCATAGCCAAGTAAGCAGTAGTCAGAGGACGTCAGCACTCAATGTATTAACTAAATTCTTCCAGGAGGCTAAATTGATGGCCGCAAGTTTTTCTGTAAAGGGATGTCTATAAATTTCTTGGTCCTTGATGCTGGTTTGACTAGCAGCTCTTCCCCTTCCCTGATAGGGAAATATGTTCACTTCTATCCTGAATATGATTCTTAACTATATCTCCATCTTCTAAGATGATGCCTAGCAGGTAGCGGGTACAAAATAGATGGCTTGGAATGAATTTCTCATCAAAAGCAATGAACTCTGTACTTTGTCTGATAAACACTGAGTTTAGTTATAGTGGAATAATAGAATAAGCAACATTGAAAAGACTGTGAAGATACATAGTGACTAAGCCTGGGCAGGAAAGCAGGAAAACATAGTCTGTGAATGGGCCCTCATAGTCTGAAGTATCCTGGCAGCCAAGGCAGAAAAGAACCTTAATGAACTTCTAATTTTTATACTCAGAAAAGTGTGCACACTTAGTATTTCAAAACTAAAGAAGCTTCAGCAACTGTATTGTAACCAAGTTCCCTGGCTGTCTAGGTTACAGGCTTGAAAGTTTGAATTAATTGAAACAATTGTTTTCCTTGTCTAAAATTCTTTCCTAAGAATCTGTATTAGCTATAGCAGGAACAATAACACTGGCAGGATGTATCCATGAAAACGATAGCTCTAAATTGCTGAGCAAACCATCCAGTAAGCTGTCAGTATTAATTAATCGACTTTAACAGAACCAGGGTCTTCAACAGTACTCCAACAAATGGAGAGTCTCTGCAGCAAATGCACTTGCTTTCACTTTAAAGAAGCAAATCATGTGAGATAAGGATTTCTGAATCTGCTAGGCTGGCATTACCAGGAGAAAGTAAAACACTTTGAAATAATAACTGCCATGGAAACATTAAAATTATTTGCCCACAGAATACAAACCAATGTCTACATTTTCTTAGAATATCTGTTAGAACATTTCCATTAGATGTGTTCACATTCATAGCCTCGTCATATTACTAATGTGGTAGGCGGCTCTAAAAAGAAAACCCACATTGACTGAAAATAACTCACTAATTTTAGACTTAAGACGGAGGGAAAGGCACAAGCTATTTCAGGCCTCAGTACTTTATAAACCTGTCGAAATATGGACAATATAAGAAACAGAAAAAGGACACTTTTTGTTTGTTTTTCACCCTAGATGGAGTTAAATTTGTTCTACTGGATAAGTCTTTGGCTAGTTCTCTGTATCTGTTGGTTAAATACAAAGCATGAAAGTTTGTGTTTTCTGAGTTGAGGCATCAAAATCATTTAATAGTTTGGGAATATATTGGGAATACTAGACTAAGCATTTTTAAAGAGATGCATCTGGTGTTCTGCTGAATAGGCTATTGCATTTCTAGCAAATAAATACTTTAAAGAAGATAACAGTTTGTTTGTTGACCAGGCAATGACACTTTGGCAACAGCATGTCATTGGACTTCACAGACAGCTCCAAGCTCAGCTGCGACATAGGAAACAGCAGTGCATTGTGCCTTGCCTGTGCAAGAAAGGCACACTATGTGTTTCCATGGCACTTTTAATTGAGAACATTATTAATTTATGAATCCAAACTCCCAGCATTCAGGAGCTACAAGACCAGAAACATTTGAAAGCCTGACTTTGGAAGACAAAATGTTACTAAAAATACATAAATGATTTATGTGGGTATGTATGTATGTATGTATGTATGTATGTATGTATGTATATGTCATTCTACAAATACAAGTATCGATACACAAATATGGTACCCAATTGAAAGTTTAAAAGTTGCCATGACTTAGTTGTTAGCATTTGAAAGGCTTTGGTAATACTAATACAAACCAGCAGCTAAAATCTGAGAGAGAGTGCTTTCTAGTTGACTACCACTCGCACAGTGGAATTTTATAGGGTTTGTATATCTGGTAGGACATTTATTCTTAAAAAACATCATTCATCATACTTTAGAATCTGTAACTCATTATCTTCTGTTTACTCTATAAACCACATTTTAAGACAGTTGCGTTATGCAGTTTTTAAAACGCAGAACCTTAGGAAATCAGATCTTAGTACTTCGAACCTCTCAGTGAAATGGAAGTAAAACAGGAGGGAAAACAGAAGAAAGTGGTTCCTGCTGGTGTTTAAATGGTGTCCCTGGAAAGCCATGGGAACTGATGGTCTGTTGCTCAGCTATGCTTATGTGCACTCACTCCGGTTAAGACAATGGAGTTCTGAACAAAATTTAAAACTTCTAACCATAAAGTTATTTTGGAGGAATCAATTGGGAAAAGAATATCTGTATTTTAATTTTAACCATGAAATGCTTTTCTCCTATTTTATAGTGTGTGGACTGAGGACAGCACAGTAGGGACTAGATAGATAGGACTGTACATGTGTGGGTAGCTGCTGGTGGAAGTGGGAATAATCTAAAAACGAAACTAAAGAGCTATGGGTCAGAATACTCATAGAACTGTAGTTTACATGCTGAGAGTAGACAAATCAGCCTTTATTAATCATCATAGGATTTTTTTTGGACAGTTCCCCCTTTGTTTGCTTCCTGCCCACTAAGACACTGAATGGCTCCTATGAGCAGTGTTCCACTGCGCAATGTAGGTGAGGCATGGTGAGCTAGCTTTAATGCTTTCTCCGTGAGTAGTAAGAAAAATCAAAGGGAACTCTGCGCAAGCAATTGTTAAATAAAGTTCGACAAAGTCAAGACCACAGTAGACAGAAAACTATACGCTGTGCACACAAAGATAGCAAAGATTCACTTAAAGGGGTGGGTGGAGGACATTCTGCTGCAGCAGCTTCAATCCAGAGGGAAAAAGACTTTTAAGGGTAGAGATGACCTAAGAACTTTTGTCTTCAAGTTAAATTTAAATAATAAGCATATCGCTTATATTTAGCTAGCTTACTGGCATGTCCTTAGATGCGTCTTGGGAAATGGGATTTGTGTGAGAGTGTGTGTGTGTATGTATGTCACAAGCATGTGAGTATGTTTATGGATGCTTGTGCCCAATTATATGCACGGAAGTCTAGAGGGGACCAGAGACGAACATCAGCATCTTCCTTTATTTCTATCTATCTTATTACTTTGAATGAGGGTCTCTTGATGACCTGGAAGCTCACTGTTTTGGCTGGGCTGACTCCCTTGGAAACTGGGATATTTGATGGTGATTATGTCTCAGTGCATTTTCCTATTAAAGTTGGGATAGTGTGAATTTTAAATGTCTCCAAGGGTTCATGTGTTGAAAGCTTGGTCTGCAGCCTGTGGCACAACTGAGAGGTATTTAGACAGTTAGGAAATAGAGTCATACAGAAGGAAGTTAGGTCATTAATGCTTATGCCCATGAATGGGATATTGACATCCAACCTTTTCATGACTTTGTGATTCCTGGCCTCCAAAATGTGGATAGATCTCCCGTACCATGTGCTCTTGCCATGCCATCATGGGTTCAAAGCAACAGGCCAAGTATCCATGGGTTTAAACCAATTAATCTGTGAGATATAATATGCCTCTCTAACTCATGGAGGTCTATGCCAAGTATTCATTACAGCAATGAAAAACTAATATGGAAGAGTATTGTCAGGTAGAACTCTGCATGTGGAACACTACTTTTGATTAAGTTCTTTGGTTTTCCTTAATATAAGATAATTACACACACACACACACACCTGTTCTGTGGAATACTCTTCACGACATGCATACAAGTATTTATAGATTTGTTTAAAAATTCATCATGTCATAATTAAAGCCAGAATATGGTTATACCCTCAATGATTAAGAAAATGTCTTAAAGTAAGATTTTAAAGCTTCGTTGACTTCAAAGTAACACGAAGTACAGCAACACAGCTAGCTGTCCCTGGATTTGTCCAGCTTAAATACTCACAGTGAAAGGTTGAACTATGAATCTTTCTTGCTACTTGCTCAGAGGTTACAGCAGTGGTTCTCAACCCTCCTAACACTGTGGCCCTTTAATACAGTTCATGTTGTGGTGACCCCCAACCATAAAATTTTCACTGCTAATTCAAAATTGTGATTTTGTTACTGTTATAAATCATAATGTGTATATCTGCTATTTTGATTGGTCCTAGTGACACCTATGAAATGGGTCCCAACCTACAGGTTTAGAACGACTGAATTAAATTCGCCTTTGTTACAGAAGTCTTTCATTTTCAAACATCCATGGATTTTATAACTCATGTGTCATCTAGCTATGTTAGACAACAACCCCTTATATCATTCATCCAGTTACTTATATCCACTACACAACCACTTACATCCTTCTACACAAAGACCTTGCTAAAATGGATGTTACTTGTATTTAAATATTGACTATGTATTTGGAAAGTAGCCATGATGCTCAGTGAGAAAATGTAAGACAGAATTAAAGCTTTCTTCTTGTCACCTGGGAGCAAATAAGTATTCCTGTTAAGAGACAGAGGCAAGCTAGACAGTGCTTCTCAAATCAGAGAAGTGCATCTGCCTCACAAAGACCCTTTCTTCAGAAATTATTTTATTATAAATTTTACTTTGCCAATGAACCATCTAGTGTGCTTTCTTCTTTTGGTAGTTGAAAGCAACACAGTGCCCCCCTGGAGAATTTGCTGTTCTGAGATTATAGTAGCAAGGATTATGGCCACTTCCATTTGCCCTGTTCCAAGTTTTCTATTTTTTCCATTTTAAAAACTTTATTCAGCTTGGAATTTATTGTATCATATTTTATATGTAGAAGTGAATTCACGCCCCCCCCCCCAGTGTTATCTAGATGCCCATGATATTTTGGGTAAAACACCCTTAGGTGGGTGGGTGATAAATGACATTATCAGAATTTATGCCTTCAAGAAGCCACTACGTTTTCAAATGTTTCAGGACTGGCCCCAGACTTCCTGTCGATGACCAAGCATTCATGAACTGAGAATTTACTTCATTCTGTACATTGAATCTGCTTACTTTTTTTTTAAATTTGGTTTTAATCTATTGTTTTTTTTAACATCTGTCAGCAATTCAATAATTTGTTATAATTTTAAAGCAATGCATCTTAATAATTAATAGTAAGGCAAGGATGAACTTAATTACTCATGCCCTAAAATGCTGAGATTGCAAGTGTGTACTTACATACCTGGATCAGTACATCAGAATTGTATGGAATTGTACAGAACCAAAATCTTTAGCAATTTAAGTATGCACATAAGTGACATATTTTTTTAGTTTAGGGTTGGTTTTCATGTTAGCTGTCCATACACAGTTTCCAAAGCCATGCCCTTCCCCACCTGTCTCCTGTTTTCACTGAGGAATCTACAGATTTTCTTTAGTTTTAGGATTCTTCCCAGCCGGGCGTGGTGGCACAAGCCTTTAATCCCAGCACTCAGGAGGCAGGGGCAGGCAGATTTCTGAGTTCGAGGCCAGCCTGGTCTACAGAGTGAGTTTCAGGACAGCCAGGGCTATACAGAGAAACCCTGTCTTGAAAAACAACAAAACAAAACAAAACAAAACAAAACAAAACAAAACAACAAAAAAAGGATTTTTCCCATGATAATGATGGTCATGGCATCTGTGAATGGAAAGGGTAGTTGATATGTGTTTTGTGATTAGCAGTGGATGGATAGGAGTGAATCACCTACTACCTTAAAATGAACATTTCTTGGGAATGACCAAATACTAACTCTTTATGCACAATTCAAATTTGGGGACCCAAACGCTGGTAGGTTAGGAGGGTATTACAAGAACCATTCATTTGGAAAGTCTGTTTTTCTTCTGCTCTCTGCAAAGATAAGGACAAAATCCTAGACGAAAGAAACTATTATTAGATTGGTGGCTTTTGTTCTACTTTGTGTGTGTCCTGGAAAGAGGATTTACTTTGGAATCACGCAGACTGTGCTAAATTCTTCTCCCTGTTAATAGTATGTTATTTAAGCCACATTAATTTTCCTTTTAGTTTTCTATAAAAAAAAGCTCACTGATTTGATTTAAAGATCAATTAAGTTAAATGTGAAACTCCTAGTCTTACACAATTCAGCATCAGTTTTATTTTCCTTTTATTCCTAAGTGACAACAAACGTCTATTCAGAAAAATCTTCTAGCACTGGGTGCTTTTTATTTTTCCTGGGCTAATGGCTTTATAAAGCTAATCCCTTAGTTTTTTCCACAATGCCTTGATTTTTCTGTGTAGCATTTATTTCGTGTTTCACAAAATTATAGTGCTGGCAAAGTACCTTAAAGTTTCTTAGCACAAAGCACTCAGCAGGATGGAATCAACACTACCTTGTTTTCTTGGAGTCCTCCATCCCCTACAGCTCTTTATACTGTTTCCTATTCCAAGGAGGTCCCTGAGCCATGAGGCCAGGAAATTGTTGGAAGTATCTGTTCCTGGGACAGTGTTCCAAGTCTTTCCCTCTCCTCATAGACTGGCTGTGGGTCTCTATATTTGTCCCCATCTGCTGCAGGAGGAGCTTCTCTGGTGATGGTTGAGCAAGTCGTGGATCTATGAATATAGGACAATGCTATTGGGAGTCATTTTACTGCTATGTTCTTTTAGCAGGACAGTAGTATTTGATTTCTCCCTAGGTCTCTGAGCTATCTAGTCTCAGGATCTTGACCTTAAAACCAATTAAATCTCGGATGGTTACTCCTACAAGTTTGTGCTGCACCAGCTTTTCTTGCCAGCTGTTCACCATTGTAGATTGAAGGGTTTGTAGTTGTGTTGGTGTTAAATTTCTCCTTTGGTAACAAACAAGTACCTTTCAGTACGAAGGCCTTCAGCTTGACTTCTCCATGAGTTTCGTAGTTGTCTTCAGCAGCCAGGCCTTACTTTCAGTTTGAACAACCAATTGCTTTGGCAATAGTCTGGGTTGTTTGAGGTTCCCATGGGACCCCTTTGGCCAAGAACTCGATTAAATATACTCCATTTCCAATACTGGAAGCTTCATTTGGTGACAACAATGTCCAGTTGGGGCTCTGTGTACTTCATTATTTGGATATTTCATTTACATTCCCTTCATATATGATATATACCATGAAGCTTCAACTGTATTAGGTTTCCATACAACCCCTCAAATGGCTCTTAGTTTAAGCTGTCCCTCATAAGTATTTCCTCCCTTTCACCCCTTTTCCCGCCTCCTCCCCATTCAACCTTTCTGTTTCAGACCACACTACCTTTTCAATCTATAATGATCTGTTATATTTCTCTTTTTTGGGAGAGAACCCCCCCCCCAAAAAAAAAAAAAAAACCCTTACAAGTTCTTTAAACTCTACCTAACCTCTGTGGTTATACAGGTTATCAATGACTTAACAGCTGACATCTACATTTACCTCATTCAGGGCATTTTTCTAGTTCCATCCATTTACCTGCAAATTTCATGGTTTCCTTTTTAAAATACCTGAGCAGCATTTCATTGGGTTAATGTGCCATATTTTCTTATTTCATTTATTTTGTGCATATGAGTTCACTGTAGCTGTCTTCAGACACACCAGAAGAGGGCATTGGATCCCATTACAGATGGTTGTGAGTCACCATGTAGTTGCTGGGATTTGAACTCAGGACCTCTGGAAGAGTAGTCAGTGCTCTTAACCACTGAGCCATCTTCCCAGCCTGTGCCATATTTTCTTTATCCATTCATCTATTGATGGACATCTAGGTTGTTTCCAATTTCTGGCTATTATGAATAGAGCAGCAGTGAATATAGTTGAGCAAGTTTCTCTGTAGTAGGATGAAATGTCTTTTAGGTGTATGCTCAAGAGTGATACACTGAATCTGAGGTAAATTGATGCTCATCTTTCTGAGGAAGCACCACACTGATTTCCATAGTGGCCATAGACATTTGCATACTCATCCCAGCAGCAATGGATGAGTGTTCCCCCAACTCTATATTGTAGCCAGCATGAGCTGTCATTTGTTTTATTAATCTTGGCGCTTCTTATGGGTGAGAGTTGAAATCTCCCAGTAGCTTTGATTTGCATTTCTCTAATAGCTAAGGATGTTGAACATATAAAAGATGCTTCTCAGCCATTCGAGTTTCCTTTGAGGATTCTGTTTAGATCTTTACCCCATTTTTAAACTGAGTTATTTGTTTTCTTGATTAGTTTTTTTGTTCTTTATATATTTTATTTGCTCTCTATCAAATGTGTAGTTGGCAAATTCTTTTCCCATTCCATAGCCTGCTATTTTGTCTGAATGATGGTGTACCTTGCCTTTTCAGTTTCTTAAAGTCCCATTTATTAATTTATTCTTAGTTCCTGTGTTTTTGTTGCTCTGTCTTTTTTCACCTATATTCGTGAGCTCAAGACTATTGCCCCTTTCTCTTCTATGAGATTCAATGACCTTATGTTGAGCCCTTTGATCCATGGGGAGCTGGGTTTTGTGGAGGGTGATATGTTTGGATTTATTTGCATTCTTCTATGTGTAGCCATCCAGTTTGACAGCACCATTTGTTGATGGTGTTGTCTTTTTCCTAGTGAGTTTTTCTGGCTTCATATAAAAAAAATCAGGTATCTATAGATGTGTGAACTTATGTCTACATCTTCAGTTATATCCCATTGATTAGCAAGTCTGTTTTTGCAATGTTTTAGTTGCTATAGCTCTGTAGTACAACTTGAGAATGGGGATGGTGATAGCTCCAGTAGTTCTGTTTATCATTCAAAAGTGTTTTAGCTATTCCAAGATTTCTGTGTTTTCATAAGCTGAAATTGTCTTTTTAGCTTCTGTGTAGAATTGGGATGTCATTGAATATATAGATTGCCATATTGTACAGCACATATACCCCCTAATGTTCAGAGGTTTCTGTAACTAGCTGAGAAGGCACCTGAGTGAGTCAAGACTGAATATAGTATTATGAATACTGACTATTTATCTCCCAAAGAAGAGAAGACTGATCTGGGAGCTGCTTTCTACAAAATGTCTTGTGCATTCTCCCAGAAAGCCTCATCTGAAATATAAACCTACTTGTGTAAAAATATGCACATAGATGTGATCACATACATAGGTCACATCTCTGTGAGGCTTAGGAATTGGACAACCAGTGTTCATATCTGGATGCTTGTGCCACTTCCTGTGCTACAAATAATAATGTCTTTTAATTCTATGGACACTCATGAAGCTGGAATGCTACTGTTGTGAGAATTTTCCCCCTGAGTATCTGTAAACTTCTCCTTCTTATAAAATCCCATAAAAAACAAAGTTTGATGCCACTGGTGTTGATCCTGGGAGCCAATGAGTTTATTGGCATATATTTACAAAATATAGGTGACCCTAAAGCAACTGAACTAGAAGCTTCCACGCCCTAATGAATTTCCCATGACTCCGTAGTTGAAGATCTCCTTCAGATAACTTTACCCAGCTCGTAAATCCAGTACCACCAGAAACCTGAATCCATGGGCATTGAGAGAAGAATGCATAAGAGAAAATATCAACAGTCCATAGGACAAACTGTGATGGACTCTTGTAAATAGGCACAATTAATCTTGGGGAGTTGATGGCTGATTGGTGCAGAGGACTGAGCTCTGCAACACATAATAATATTTCAATTTTCAAAACCTTTCATAAAGAATACACTATTCTATGTAAAATTTTTCTTAAAACAAAAGTGATTTTTTAAATTAAATGTGAACATCTTTAAGAATAATGATTTCAGAATGCTTTTTTTTTTTTTTTTTTTTTTTTTCGAGACAGGGTTTCTTTCTCTGCATAGCCTTGGCTGTCCTGGAGCTCACTTTGTAGACCAGGCTGGCCTCGAAGGCGTGTGCCACCACGCCCGGCTCAGAATGCTTTCTAACATTTTCAGTGTCACACTTTGGATTCACTGTATCTGAGACTTTTCTACTGCTATGTCTGTCTTCTTTACCCTCCAAACACTTCCTGTTTTCTCCAATACCTTTAAGCCCATATTCTCTCTTCTCCACATTCAATGTTATTATCAAAACCTTCTCTTAATATCAGGGATTTGATATCAGCTATGTTAATTCTATTCTTAGATGTTTACAATTTTTCTATTAAGGTAATGTCATTTGAATTTCTATTTGGCTTTTTCCTTTAGAATCTCTTTTAATTTCTTTTTCTTGACTGTTTTACCAGCAGATTAGTTTTATTGTTCTCATTGTATGTAACTCGGGAATTTTAATTTTCTTGGCTTGTGTGTTTTCAGAGAAGCATCTTGGAGGTTGGTATGCTGTATAGCATTTCCATTTCTTTCTCTCACCTAGTCTACCTTAGATAACTTTCTCTTTCCTCCTTCCCCCTCTTTCCCTTCAAAATATGTACAAGAAGCATACAGCACTATTCAGAAGTCCTTTCTTCTGAGAATCAAGACAAACAGTTAACTGTGAGCACCCATAAAATACAAAACCAGAATATTTTCATAAACTTTATTTTATTTATTATTTTATTATTATTTTAGATAATTTCTTTATTTATATTTCAAATGTTATCCCCTTTCCTGGTTTCCCCTCTGAAAACCCCCTATCACATCCCCCCTCTCTCTGCTTCTTTGAGGGTGCTCCCTCTACGCACCCACCCACTGCTGCTTCCCCATCGTTGCATTCCCCTATACTGGGTCATCAAACTTTAACAGGACCAAAGATCTCTTCTCTCATTGATGTCCCACAAGGCCATCCTCTGGTACATATGTAGTTGGAGCCATGGCCTGCTTTATGTGTATACTTTGGTTGCTGGCTTAGTCCCTGGGAGCTCTGAGGGGTCTTGTTAGCTCAAATACTTATTCCTCCTATGGGGCTGCAAACCTCTTTATCTCCTTTAGTCCATTCTCTAACTTCTCCATTGGAGATCACGTGCTCAGTCCCATGGTTGGCTGCAAGCATCCATCTTAGTATTTATCAGGTTCTGGCAGAGCCTCTTAGGAGGCCACTAAATCAGGTTCCTGTCATCAAACACTTCTTGGCATCCACAATAGTGTCTGGGTTTGGTAACTGTATATGGGATATGTACCCAGATGGGGAGTCTCTAGATGGCTCTTCCTTCCGTCTCTGTTCCACACTTTACTTCTGTATCTCTTCCTGTGGATATTTTGTTCCCTTTTCTAAGAAGGAGCAAAGTATCGAAGTATCCACTCCTTGGACTTCCTTCTTCTTGAGCTTCATATGGTCTGTGAATTGTATTTGGGTGTTCCAATCTTTTGGGTTAATATTCACTTATGAGTGAGTACTTACTGCGTGTGTTCTTTTGTGATTGGGTTACTTCCCTCAGGATTATATTTTCTAGTTCCATCTATTTGCCTAAGAATTTTATGAAGTTTTTTTTTTCCTCATTCTGGTCAACCCTGCCCACTCTGGTCTGCCCCGCTCGCTCCGGTCGGCCCCTCTCGCTCAGTCCCTGCTCTCTTCAGTCCAAGGATTCATTTATTATTATTCATAAGTACACTATAGCTGACTTCAGATGCACCAGAGGAGGCCATCAGATCTAATTACAGGTGGTTGTAAGCCACCATGTGGTTGCTGGGATTTGAACTCATCACCTTCGGAAGAGCAGTCGGGTGCTCTTACCTGCTGAGCCATCTCACCAGCCCTCATGAAGTTTTAATAGCTGAGTAGTACTCCATTGTGTAAATATATCACATTTTTTGTATCCATCCTTCTGTTGAAGGACATGTGGGTTCTTTCCAGCTTCTGGATACTATAAATAAGGCTGCTATCAACATAGTGGAGTATGTGTCCTTGTTATATTTTGGAGCACATTTTGGGTATATGCCCAGGAGTGGTATAGCTGGGTCCTCAGGTACTACTATGTTCAATTGTATGAGGAACCACCAAACTGATTTCCAGAGTGGTTGTACCAGCTTGCAATCCCACCAACAATGTGTTCCTCTTTCTTCACATCCTCGCCAAACATCTGCTGTCGCCTGAGTTTTTGATCTTAGCCATTCTGACTGGCATGAGGTAGAATCTCAGGGTTGTTTTGATTTTCATTGCCCTCTGCTTCTCAGCATTTCTGCATTCCTCAGTTGAGAATTCTTTTTTAAGCTCTGTACCCCATATTTTAATAGGTTTATTTGGTTCCCCAGAGTCTAACTTCTTGAGTTCTTTGTATATATTGGATATTAGCCCTCAATCAGATGTAGTGTTGGTAAAGATCATTTCCCAATCTCTTGTTTCCTGTTTTGACCTATTGACAGTGTTTTTTGCCATACAGAAGCTTTGCAATTTTATGAGGTCCTATTTGTCTATTCTTAATCTTAATGCATGAGCTATTGGTGTTCTGTTCAAGAAAATTTACCCTGTGCCCATGTGTTGGAGGCTCTTTCCCACTTTCTCTTCTATTAGTTTGAGTGGATCTGGTTTTATGTGGAGGTCTTTGATTCACTTGAACTTAAGCTTTGTACAAAGAGATAAGCATGGGTCAATTTACATTCTTCTACATGCTGACCACCAGTTGTACCAACACCATTTGTTGAAAATGCTGTCTTTTTTCTACTGGATAGTTTTAGCACCTTTGTCAAGTGACCATAGGTGTGTGGGTTCATTTCTGGGTCTTCAATTCTATTTCATTGAGTTACCTCCCTGTCACTGAACCAATACCATGCAGTTTTTATCACTATTGCTCTTGAGGTCAAGATGGTTGATTTCCCCAGAAGTTGTTTTATTCTTGAAAATATTTTTCACTATCCTGGGTTCTTGTTATTCCAGATGAATTTGCGAATTGCTCTTTCTAACTCTATGAAGAATTGAATTGGAATTTTGATGGGGATTGCATTGAATCTGTAGATTGCTTTTGGCAATTTTTATTATACCAATCCTGTCAATCCATGAACATGGGAGATTTTTATATCTTCTGAGATCTTCTTCGATATCTTTCTTCAGTGACTTGAAGTTCTTGTCACACAGATCTTTCACTTGTTTGGATAGAGTCACACCAAGGTATTTTATATTATTTGTGACTATTGTGATGGGTGTGGCTTCCCTAATTTCTGTCTCCACCTGTTTTCCCTTTGAATAGAGGAAGGCTAGTCATTTGTTTGAGTTAATTTTATATACAGCCAATTTGTTGAAGTTGTTTATTAGCTTTAGGAGTTCTCTGGTGCAATTTTTTTGAGTCACTTAAGCATACTATAATATCATCTGCAAATAGTGATACTTTTATTTCTTCCTTTCCAATTTGTATTCCTTTGATCTCCTTTTGTTGTTGAATTGCTCTGGGTAGGACTTCAAGCACTATTCTGAATAGGCAGGGAGAGAGTGGGCAGTCTTGCCTAGTCCCTAATTTTAGTGGGATTGCTTCAAGTTTCTCTCCATTTAGTTTGATGTTGGCTACTGGTTTGCTGTATATTGCTTTCATTATGTTTAGGTATGGGCTTTGACTTCCTGATCTTTCCACTAATTTTTATCATGAAGGGATGTTGGATTTTGTCACATGATTTCTCAGCATCTAATGAAATCATTATGTGTTTTTTTTTTCTTTTGAGTTTGTTCATAGTGGATTACATTGATGGTTGATGGATTTCTATATATTGAACCATCCCTGAATCCCTGGGATGAAGTCTTACTTGATCATTACAGATGATCGTTTTGATATGTTCTGAGATTTAGTTTGTGAGAATTTCATTGGGTATTTTTCATCGATATTCATAAATGAAATTGGTCTGAAATTTTCTTCCTTTGTTGGGTCTTTGTGTGGTTTAGGTATAAGCATAATTGTGGCTTCATAGACCAAATTGGGTAATGTTCCTTCTGATTCTATTTTGTGGAATAGTTTGAGGAGTATTGGTATTAAGTCTTCTTTGAAGGTCTGATAGAACTCTGCACTAAATCAATCTGGTCCTGGGCTTTTTGGTTAGGAGACTATTAATGATTGCTTCTATTTCTTTAAGGGTTATGGGACTATTTAGATAGGTTTTCTGATCCTTATTTAACTTTAGTACCTGGTATCTGTCTAGAAATCATCCATTTCATCCAGATTTTCCAGTTTTTTGAGTATAGACTTTTGTAGTAGGATCTGATGACTTTTTTTGGATTTCTTTGGTTTCTGTTGTTATGTCTCCCTTTTCATTTCTTATTTTGTTAATTTGTATACTGTCTCTTAGTCTGGCTAAGGGTTTATCTATCTTGTTGATTTTTTCAGAGAACCAGCTCCTGATTTTGTTGATTCTTTGTATAGTTCTTTTTGTTTCCACTTGGTTGATTTCAGCCCTGAATTTTTTTTTTTTTTTTTTTTTTACTGCTGTCTACTCCTCTTGGGTATATTTGCTTCTTTTTGTTATTGAGCTTTATATAACATCACATCTAGAGATGTGTTGTTAAACTTCTAGTGTATGCTTTCTCTAGTTTCTTTTTGGAAGAACCCAGAGCTATGAGTTTTTCTCTTAGCATGCTTTCATTGCATCTCATAAGTTTGTGTATGTTGTGGCTTCATTTTCATTAAATCCTAAAAAGTCTTTAATTTATTTATTTTTCTTCCTTCCTTGACCAAGTTATCATTGAGTAGAGCATTGTTCAGCTTCCATGTGTATATGGGCTTTTGTGACAATTGAAGACCATCCTTACTCTGTGGTGATCTGATAGGATGTATGGGATCATTTCAATCTCATTGTATCTGTTGAGGCCTGTTTTGTTACTGATTGTATGGTTGATTTTGGAGAAGGTACCATGAAGTGCTGGGAATGTATCTTCTTTTGTTTTAGGATGAAATATTCTCTAGCTATCTGTTAAATCCATTTGGTTCATTACTTCTGTTTGTTTCAGCATGTCTCTGTTTCTGTGTCTGTTTCCATGATCTGTCCATTACTATGAGTGGGGTGTTGAAGTCTCCCACTATTATTGTATGAGGTGCAATGTGTGCTTTGAGCTTTAGTAAAGTTTCTTTTATGAATATGGATACCCTTGCATTTGGAGCATAGATGTTCAGAATTGAGAGTTCATCTTGGTAGATTTTTCCTTTGATGAGTTTGAAGTGTCCTTCCTAATATTTTTGACAACTATTGGTTGAAAGTCGACATTAGAATGCTATTCCAGCTTTTTTCTTGGGACCATTTGCTTGGAAAATTGTTTTCCAACCCTTTACTCTGAGGTAGTGTCTGTATTTGACACTGAGGTCAGTTTCCTATTTGCAGCTAAATGCTGGGTCCTGTTTACATATCTAGTCTGTTAGTCTATGTCTTTTTATTGGGGAATTGAATCCATTGATGTTAAGAGATATTAAGGAAAAGTGATTGTTGCCTCCTGTTATTTTTGTTGTTAGAGGTGAAATTGTTTGTGTGGCTATCTTCCTTTAGGTTTGTTGAAACAAGATTGCTTTCTTGCTTTTTCTAGGGTATAGTTTCCCTCCTCATGTTGGAGTTTTCCATCTATTATCTCTTGTAGTGCTGGATTTGTGGAAAGATATTGTGTGAATTTGTCCCGGAATACTTTGGTTTTGCTGGGTATAGTAGCTTGGGCTGGCATTTCTGTTCTGTTAGTGTCTGTATAACATCTGTCAAGGATCTTCTGGCTTTCATAGTCTCTGGTGAGTAGCCTGGTGTAATTCTAATAGGCCTGCCATTATATTTACTTGACCTTTTTCCCTTACTGCTCTTAATATTCTATCTTTATTTAGTGCATTTGTTGTTCTGATTATTATGTGTTGGGAAGAATTTCTTTTCTGGTCCAGTCTATTTGGAATTCTGTAGGCTTCTTGTATGCTCATGGGCATCTTTTTCTTTAGGTTAATGAAGTTTTCTTCTATAATTTTGTTGAAGATATTTGCTGGCTTTTTAAGTTGAAAATCTTCTTTTTCATCTACTCCTATTATCCATAGGTTTGGTCTTCTCATTGTGTCCTGGATTTTCTGGATGTTTTTAGTTAGAATCTTCTGAGGTTCCTGTTGAAGTTCCTTTTGAAAAATCATTTTATTTTAAGTTTTACCTCAGTTTGGGTTTTCTTCATTGATTATATTTGTTCTTGTAAGTCTTGAACTCTTTTCTTCATTTCCTTCCACTGTTGATTTCTGTTTTCATCGATTTTTAAAAAGAGATTTACTCATTTCCACTTTAAGAAACACTAACATATTCTAAAGGCTATTTTGAAGTCCTTGTCTGGTACTTCAGCTATGTTGCAATTCTTAGTTCTTACTGTAGTAGGGTTTCTGGGCTTTAGTGGAGACACGTTGTTCCAGATGTTATTAATTTTGTTTTGGGGCTGGTGTCTTAGCATCTGGGGCTGGGATGATTTTAATTCTAGGTGATAATATCTGATTTTATCTTTGTTGGGTGGGTGTCCAGTTCTTCAAATCTGTTTCCCTCATTGGTTTTTGCAGAGTGTGTTGGTTGTGGGTTGCCTGGTTGGTAGTGTTTCTTAGATCCTGCCAGGTGAGGCCATGTTGGGTTTCAGTTTAGAAAATGTTTCTTGGTGTTTTGAGCTGACACTTAGGGAGGGAGATTGGCTAGAAAAGTTGAGTAGGTCCACAGGAGAGTGGAAAGCAGCATGCTATTCACTACCAAGTTCCCCGAGAAAGGAGGCAGAGTAAAAAGGGAGACCATAGCTGTTAGTCTGCTATACAACTGGGGATGAGACTGTGGTATTGGAAATGAAGCGAGAGTGAAGATATGAAGATAACCCACCTGCTTTCTCTGGCTGCAAGTTTCCCAGGGAATCAGTGTAGGTTTTGGTGGTTGAGATAATGGATGCTGTGGTGGGAAAGGATTTAGAAGAAGTTCTGTGTTATCCTCTGAATATTGGGGCAGAGAAAAATGAGAGGCCAGAGCAGGTGTGATGCTGCAGAGCTAGGGATAAGACTATGGAACTGCATTTAGAGGAAAGGAGGGAAGTCAAAGATCTGAAGATTGCATATTTGTTTCCCTAGTTAGTGTGGCCATTGGGTTCCCAGGGAGTAACTGTTGACCATAGTTCTACATCAGAGACCCTTAAATCACTGGTGATTTAAAAAGATAATATTGAATATTTGGGGGGGGATAAAGCCACTATTTCTAAAAAGGTAAGAGAAATTAAATGCATATTGTTCATTTGTATTTAATAATCTTAGACTATCATAAATAATATTTGTATTTGTTCATGTCATAATAGCCTGCTGCAGATGCAAAGCATGCAGATGATATCCATAAATATATGCAGGCAAAACATTCATAGACATAAAATAAAATAAACCTAAAGAGTTTAATACACAAATGTATGGCAGTCAGTAGAGGGCATCAGAACTGGATGATTTCATGACACCATGTGGGTGCCAGGAACCAAACAAATAGAATTCATGATGTGTTGGGGTTTATCTCACCAAACCCTGTAGGCAATTTTCATCAGAAAAAAATTCTAAGTAGGTTGGAAATACCAACAAAGCCAATCAATCGAAGTAAGGGAAATTTTTGTTTAATATTGTGCCTGGATTTCTCTCATTGTTCCTTTTGGCTCCCCGTGAAGTTACCCAAATGTCTGGTAAGACTCATCCCAAACCAAAACACACTGAGAATTCTGCTTCCCATGACGGTTTTGTATCACAAGAGGGAATCAATAGGGGTTTGATCTGTTTCTGTAATCAGCTGCTATCAGAGTTTGAATTATGGTCAAAAGTGTATACAAGGCAAGCAGTAACATGATCAATTAATTCCCTCCATTCTTTCTAATGAAAAACAGTGCAAGGCACAACAAACAAATATCTAGGGGGAAATCCAGTTTGATTCTCTACACACACACACACACACACACACACACACACACTCCATCTTCTCTTTTCATAGACTTTTTCTTATCTCTCTCTCTCTCTCTCTTTCTTTCTTTCTCTTTCTTTCTTTCTTTCTTTCTTTCTTTCTTTCTTTCTTTCTTTCTTCCTTCCTTCCTTCCTTCCTTCCTTCCTTCTTCTTCTTCTTCTTCTTCCTTTTCCTCTTTTTCCTTCCTTTCTTTCTCCCTCCCTCTCTCTCTTTCTTTCTTTTTTTCTTTTTAAAAACTGTTTATCACCCTCTTTCCCAGCCATTCCACTTATAAATATCTATCTTTTGCTCATGCTAAGATGATTTTTTATTTGACAAGTTCTTCTCTCTGCTGGACTTTGACATCATGTGCACAAAGAAAAATGCACAATTCTCTTTGGAATTAGTTGATACTAGACTACTGTTGCTCAGTAACCTTGCTTAGTCTGAATGGACTAATAATTCTCAATTAGCTGTTATTAATAAGTCAATGTATATTATTTCCCCAGTATTCTCACTTTCTATTGCTATAATAAAATTCTGACTTACATGGGGGAGGAAAGGGTTTATTTATCATTTAAAACTTACAGATTGCAAACTTTCATTAAGGAACCTAAGGCAGGAATTTAAGCCATCAACCTGGAAGCAGAAACCATGGAGGGATTTTACTTACTGTTTTGTTTTCCATGGCTTTCTCAATTTACCTTCTTACACAACCCAGTACTGCCTGGCCAGGGGTACTACCCACCTTGGGATGGACCCTCCCACATCAATCATTAGTCAATAACCAAAGGCATGATCTCAAGTCAATATAGCGCAATGCAGTATTAGATTAGTTTTTGACTATGGCCATACTACCCTCAATGAATTTCATCTTGGGAGCTAAGCAGACTTGGGCTTGGTTAATATTTGGATGGGATAAACTAAAGTTCTATTCATACATGAAAGTAGGATTTAAGCAGAGACCAGGTTCATTATTATTTAAATATTTATTTCGATTACTTTAAACTATACAAGTGAACATGTATGCACACATGTAGTGTGTGTGCATGTGTGTGTGTGTGTGTGTGTGTGTGTGTGTCCTTGTGTACATAGTTACACGACTGCAGATACCCTTGAAGGTCAGAGCCATTGACCCTATGATATTCCAGTCTCTTCATACTCAATTACAAGTATGCATCACCACAGCCAATTTATTTGCCACAGGGAATTAAACTAATGGCTTTGCTAGAACCACAGAATTTTAATTTGAAATAACAAATGGCTCTGAAAAAGTCTTTAATTTTCCCTCTGAAATGTCACAAGCCAGACTTCCATTGTCTATCCTGTGGCAGATCATTCTAATCTTCCAAGCTCTGACAGAACAGCTCACTGAGCTTTTCTACCACAAAGTCCCAAAGTCCTTCCACAAACCTCTAAAAGACAACATTGTCAGGTCTGTCATAGAAATATCCTACTCGTGGTACCAACTTGTTTTAGTTGGGTTACTATTGCTGCAATGAAACACCATGACCAAAGCTACTTGGGGAGAAAAGGGTTTATTGGACTTACACTTCTACACTGCATTTCACTATAGCAGGAAGTCAGGACAGGAACTCCAACAGGACAGGAACCTGGAGGCAGGTAATGATGGTGCTACTTATTGGTTTGCTCCTCATGACTTGCTCACTCTGCTTTCTAATAGAATCCAGGACCACCAGTGCAGGGTACCTCCCACAATGGACTGGACCCTACCCCCATCAGTAATAAGTACCCTACAGCTGGGTCTCAGAAAGACAGTTTTCTTCATTAAGTTTTCCTCCTTTCTGCTGACTCTAGCTTGTGTCAAGTTGACATAAACCTAGCCATGACAATGAATATATGAATAACATATGTTGCAAATATTTTGTTGTAATTCTTTGATTGCCTCTGGATCTTGGTTTTGGATATGTTTTGGGTTTTGTTCCATGTTATTTTACTTAAAAAATAAAACATTGTATTTATCAATCTTTTCTTTCATTGGTCTGAGTTTTGAGACAATAAAGCCTTTTCTGACATTCAGATTCAAAAGGAACTCAATAAATGCTTTATTCTAGTGCAATCATGAGTTCATTTGGTATATTTAGACATGTGATGAATTTGGAATTTATTGTTATAGTGTTATACTGCATTTTCTTTTCATTTTCTAAATGGCTAGACAGTTGTCACATATAAACTTAAATTTGCCCAAGTTTTGAGATGTACATTGTGTATATAGTGACTTTTTATTTATAAAATTTAATGTGTATAAGTGATTTGCCTATATATGCTTGTATTATATTTGTGCAGTGCTCAGGGAGCCAGAAGAAGGAGTTGGATCCCCTTGGGACTAGAATGACTAGAGGTTGTGAGGCACCATGTGAATTCTGGGCAATTGACCTGTGTTTCTAGAAGATCATTGAGTGCTTATATTTGCTGGGCCATTGCTTCAGTCCATAGATGTATGAATGCAGTAATTTTTGTACTTTGTATTCTGATGATACTATTTTAATAGAATAATTCTTTATTACCCATGGAATAAATGGAGCAAATGGAATAAACCTGTTTCTTCACCTTTGAACACTTAAAATATTTTTATTACATTCTGCTCATCTCTGTGTGTGTGTGTGTGTGTGTGTGTGTGTGTGCGTGTGTGTGTACTCATGTCTGGTGTGTTTGTAGAGGGCAGAGAACAACTTGCAAATCACTTCTCTCTTTCTACTACATGGGTTCCAGTATCAAACTCAGGTTGTCAGGCTTGGTGGAAGAAACCTTTTTCTATGGAACCACCTTACTTGTCTTTGAACACTTTTGAAGTGGTGTGAGCAACTCTATATTGTGAGAATGATAATTTTAAGAACTATTATTTTTCTCTTTGGAAGTTTCTTTATCTGTATTCCAGTGTCTAATGTTGGCTGTATCCAACTTCAGTCATCTTAGAGAGAAAGAAAAATCTACCTTGGTTTAAAACCCATCGAAAGCAACCAATTTCAAGTTAGTGAGTGGTAGCATTCCTATTTGTGGTTGAATTTGAGAAAGCAGGGAAGGAAGAATGAAAATGCGAGCTGTTTTTTCCACTTCGTTCGCTGGTTGAAATAGCTGACCTTTAAGGTCCCCTCCACTAAGGTTTATGGCTCCGTGAATCACTCTGCTGACCCCAAGCCAAGTTAATGATGAAATGGCTGGGATGGTGTGGGGGTCAGAGGTGAACTTGCTCTCTCTAGTTTGTGGGAGCAAGAGAAAGAAGGAAGAGATCTTAAATGACCAAGTACAGTTAGGGAACAACCCCTCCATCCCTTTCAAAAACTTGGTAACAGAGATTGGGAGGCAAAGATGTACATTGGGGGAAAATATTTAATGGATTGGGAACAGCTTAGCAGGGCTGATTTGATCCAGGTAGAGGGTCACTTCACAATTGGTCAGAATTCCAACTGTCAATAAACCAACAATATCCTTAGAAGTGTGAGAAAAAGCCTTAGAATTATTCGGCCAAGTTCATGTACTAGGTTGTGTCTCTCACAGCAATTAAAAAAATACTCATGATTAGTAGAAAGGCTCCCAGCAAAGCCTTAACTTTGTTACTGCTGTGAGAGGATCTTTCTATCACCATAAGGATACAGAATATTTAGAGAGTAAACATGTATGTATAGAAAGCATCATGGATGAGGAAATACTGCGTGCCTTTGTATGACTTACTAGGCACTGAAAAGAAGGAAATATGACCTTGGAAAAGATACTAATATAAAATATGTAAAATTTCCTACACTTAAAATGATCATAATTAGATCTTAGAGAGGGAGATGTTACAGGAAAGTCAGAAGTGCCATCTATGAAAAGCTCTTTCTGAGAACAGATTGTAAAGGGCCTTGAATTTGATAATGGCAAAACCATTTCATTTGCCCAGTTCAGGTCACAAAGGAGAAATTGAGTCTGCCAATCCTTGCCTTTGGCAGTGGGTGTGCGAATATAAATTTGTCTTAAGAAAATAATTGAAACCAACAACACAGCAACAGCACAAGAGCAAAGAAAGACAGGAAGCCCTGACTGTGAGGCCAAGAGAAGCACTGTGCCAACTTCAAGCAGAAATGTCATCTTTGTCCATGACAGCAATGATTAAAATAAGCATGATTTTTAACCATGAAAGATTCACTGCAAAATTTCAGCTTTACTACTCCTGCCTTCATGTATCTTTCTATTATCACAGGGGTGAGGGAAGCCAGAATGAAAATTCATGTGCTAGCAGCCCTGAGACTAAAGAAGTCATATCTACCTTCAAATGGCATAGTCTCCCTGGTGGTTTTGTGAACTTGGCTTCACTTTACTCTCTTTCTGAATAAATGAACCTTAGAAGGGAAAAGAGCTACACCTGCACCAGCCTTCTATGCACAATGTGTCTCTTCCATTCAGAGTTGATCAGAGAAGAATAAAAATTTCTTTTATTAGATTGCTGGCCTTATTTCTCCTTCTCTTTGGGTATTTCATTATGACCGGATAAGATACAAGACAATAATCTATTTTTTTTCATTGTTATGGCTTCCCAAATTCAATGCACTTTGGCTTGCCTGCTGTGTTCTCTGGAAGCAGTCACTGTGTGGGACTGTGGTGTGAGTGCTTATTAAGGTTATGCCTTTGTGAAACGGAGAGGTGGAGGCAGAACTGAGCCAAGGGAGAAGTCTGTTAGTAAAGCTGGGCTCATGAGATCTGGCCTGCTTAGAAAGGAGTTTGGAATCAGAGATGCCCATCAGCTTCAGGTCTTAATGGTCCTCCAGTATTATGATATCCCTCCTCAGTTCTTTCCAGTTACCGGATTCAAAGAAGATCTTAAGAGAAACAATGGTCTGCCCATATCGGAGGCCAACCCTGATGCTGCTAGAGGGTTGGGGGAACATCACAGTCCAAGCAGCTAAGTTACAGATGTCCCTCCTTCAATTTGTAGGACTGTCTGACACATCCCTGTGCCTGCCACAGATTGTCAGACACGCTGATTCCTGAACTGAAAAGAAGAACTAGCAGATAAGGATTTTGCTCAAGGAAAAATTATTTCACCTGATCTATAATAGATACTTAGAACAATGTTTTTGTTTTTGTTTTTCTTACTGCTTCATTATTATGCATGGCCCTCATTGAGAAGTTTTTGTTGTTGTTGTTGTTGTTGGATAACTAGTAATGACCTGTGCTTGCCTTTGAAGAAATAACAGTTTCTGAGCCTTAGTTTATTTATCTTAAGATGAATGTGAAAATGTTCTGTCTTATAAGGAACATAACAATATCATTTGCAGGGCTCTAGAAAAGACCAGCAACTAATAGCTTTCCTAACAGTCACTACCCAGTATGTGGCAGCTAGTTGTGAACAACACAGTTTTGCGTAGCATCTCTTCTGACCACTACTATTGGTCTCACTATTGGCCACAAACGTCCAGTGGCTATGTCAATTCTTAAATATGTCTGTGTCCTCACTTTTCAGAGCATTTCCACTTCTTGCTTCCAATGAGCTTTCTTTCTTGTTTTCACTTTGCTTCTTAAGCATATTTCTTTCTTGTGTAACCAAAAACCTTGCTTATGCTATATTTCCTAGGTGACAAATTCATGTTTAGAAAAACTGTATTCTTGATCAACATGAAATCTTACATATTGAAAACTGCCAATCTGTCACAGTTTTTTTTTTTCCTGAAATGGGTAGTATATTCTCAGGACATTCACCTCATGCTTCCTACCCTAGCATTGCTGAGTGTCTGACAACTGGCATTCCACTTCACTCACAAACATCATCTGCATTGTGCATCATTCTTTAGAGGGATAAAACTAGTAGAAAGCATGTGCACATATTACAAAGCTAGGTTTTTATTAAGTTCTTTAACTCTATGCCCTCTATCCAGTCTTTATTTTCTATGTCAATAATGTCTCCTCAGTGTCCAGGTTCTTAGAGTGTTAATATGTGTGTGTGTGTATATATATATATATATATATATATATATATATATATATATATATATATATATATAATCACTGGAAACTCCTTTTAAAAAAGTTAATGGATATGCAAGGGTAGATGGCTCTCACTAGTCTTTCAGTGGATGAGACAAAGCTCTTGATGCTTTTGTCTTGATTTCCCAGAGTGAATGGAAAAGGGTCAGACCAAAGCAGAAAGTGATCCTCTTCTCCATCTTTCTTCTCACCCGCTCCCCACATTCTCATAGTAATGGCATACTAGTGCTAGGCTGGTTCTGTAATGCAGTGTCAAGGAGATATTGATGGTCATGGCTCAGCTTCAATCCACACCATCTTGTAATCTTAGGCATCATGTCTCTGTATTCTTGGGCATATTCGTATGTATTCTTTAACATAAGAGGTGGATGGAACCTTACAAACATGAAGCAGATGTGGGGGTGGAGCCCAAGGTCCAACTAATTCTCTCAAAACCAGGTTGCTCAGAGAACTCATTCAGAATTGGGTGGAGAAAGACACAGCTATTTAACTGCGTTCTGTGCTTATTAGGATGTATACACACTTTTGTGGACAGATAATTTAAGGATGTAAAACCTCTTTGATTTTGTGCCCTGTCCCTGTACCAGCTCACAGTGCTAGTGACTTCAGAGGCCCATGGGACCTTCCTTTGTTGAGAATTTAGTGTATATCCAGAGAAATTCAATGTGCAGTAAAAATTTGTTGCAGTAAATCTCCTTCCAAATATGCCACAGCAATGAAAACACAAGACAGTTAATATGATTACATGCTGTGCACCTAGATTGGGCAGATCTACCACTACACTACCATCTTCCACTTGCAGTTTCTCCAGGCCATGTGCTTCTGCTCAGCTTTTCTTCTTCTTCCTCCTCCTCTGCTTCCTCTCCCTCTTCCATTTTCTCCTTCTTCTTCTTTTTCTCTCTCTCTCCTTCCACTCCACCTTCCCTTTTATCTGCCCAATCATCAGCTTCTTTATTTTACAAATTAAGGTGGGAAGCAGGTTTATAGGAAATCACCTGAGTGCTGACTCATTCCTTGTTCGAAGTCCCTCACAGAAGAACGGAATTAACATCAAATATAATTAGCCCCAGGGCTATCCACAACAGCTTGGGCTCTTTCCAAGTCACAGAACTCCTCTGCATTCCTGACCACTCTGCCATGTCCTCTGTGAGATCTGCAGAGGAGGACAAGACAGTTTGAAGAAGGGGAAAAATCTCTTATTAATCGGAATGATGAACCAGTCAAGTTGTGAAGGTCCTCTTTAAGTAAAACTCTCCATCCCACAGACCACCTCGGTGAGAAGACACAGATAGTGCAAGAGTTTCTGAGTGATATTTTGGGCCTATACGACTTCCTCTGAATACTCAACATATTTCAATTCAGGTGCCCCCTTTTTAACAGAATACTTGCTGGAAACATTTCCATTTTCTTCAAGTTTTAAAGTCACAGGAAGAACAATCATTTCTTTTTCATTTTTTTCCATAAAGACAGTTTTTGACTCATTAACTGCTAATGGAAATATTATCAAGAGATTACACAAAGATTGCTCTTAGTTTAGGCTTTCCTTTTTCAAAGCCTTAAAAAATAAAAAAAGGCTTTTAGGCTTTGACTCAGAGCACACTTATTTAATATTGTTGCTCCTGGAATGACCTGGAGAGTCTCAGTGGGCAAGAGGAGAGTGTTGGCGTGGGTGATTTCTTATTCCACAAATTCAAACCACTGAATTCACTTCAGAGCTATTTTATAATTTAAAAAAAGTGCTATGTAAGAACAATAAAAATGTCAAGAAAAAGACTCTTTTTGAATACCAAGAAGGCTGTAGCAGTTAGGTATGCCTGGCTCTGGAATATTGCCTCACAGAGACCATGGACGTCCCATTACTTAGCACATGTGCAAGTTAGTTTTTTGTTAGTTTGGCACAATTAGGGTCATCTGAGAAGATAGGACCTTAACTGAGCAAGCCAGGGGAGGCAAGCCAGTAAGAAACATCTTTCCATAGCCTCTGCATCAGCTCCTGCTTCCTGACCTGCATGAGTTCCAATCCTGACTTCCTTTAGTGATGAGCAGCAATTTGGAAGTGTAAGCTGAATAAACCCTTTCCTCCCCACCCAACTTGCTTCTTGGTCATAATGTTTGTGCAGTAATAGAAATCCTGACTAAGACAGAGGGCTAGTGATTTATTTATTTATTTATCTATCTATTTATTTATTTATTTATTTATTTTTAGTTAATCCTGTATCCAGCCACTTCACTGAAAGTGTTTATCAGCTGAAGGAGTTCCCTGGTGAAATTTTTAGAGTTTCTTATGCATACTCTCATATTCTCTACAAATAATGATACTTTGACTTCTTCCTTTTCAATTTGTATCCCCCTTAATCTCCTTCAGTTGGCTTATTACTCTAGCTAACACTGATTAAAATGGGTACTGTATTGAATAGATATAAAGACAGTGGAGAAACTTAAAATTATTCCTAGTTTTAGTGGGATTACTTTGTATTTCACTCCATTTAATTTGATGTTGGCTATAGGATTGTTACAAATTGCCTTTTCAGTGTTTAGGTATGTCCTTTGTATCCCTAATTTCTCTCGGACTTTTTCATACCTTAATATATATGTTTATGATAGTATGTTATATACAGCATAGAAAATTCTATCATGAGATAAACTTTCCCATTAAAATATCATTTAAGGCTATAAAAAAGTTGCCAATAAAATTTTCCCTCCATGTAACTCATGTTCATTGAGGGGTCTTAAAAGGATATTTTGAACTGGGACAATGATTCTAACACCCCACCCCCACATACTCCTTGTGTTCATGTTGTGTGTGAAGCCTAGAGGTCGGCATTGTCTTCCACTATTGCTCTTCTATTTTATTTTATTTTATTTTATTTTATTTTATTTTATTTTATTTTATTTTGTTTTGTTTTATATTATTTGCACATTTTCCTTCTACTCCACTCAGCTCACATCTACCTTCATTTTTCTTGGATTCATTCCCCCTTTGTCTCCCATCAGAAAAGAAGGTGTCTCCAGAAAACACCAACCAAACACAACAAAACAAAATACAATAAGGCAACAGCCCTCACACCAAACCTGAAAGAGGGAACTTAACAGGAAGAAAAGTGTCCCAAGCATGAAAAAGTCAGAGATACACACCCACTTGCACAGTTAGGAGTCCTACAAAAACACCCAAGCTAACCAAGATACACACAGAAGACCCTGTGCTTGCCACATTAGTCTCTGTGAGCCCACGTGAGCCTTGTTTAGTTAATTCACTAGACTGTGTTCTTCTAGTATCCTCCATATCGTCTGATGCCTATAATCCTTCCTCTCCCTCTTCTGAAGAATTTTCCAAACTCTGAGGGTAGGGACCCAAAGATGACACATAGCTCATGATGACAAGGGTGTGGGCAAAAGAGAATACTCCTCCACAGCTGATGGGAGTGCAAACTTGTACAGCCACCATGGAATTAATAGTTTCTCAGAAAATTGGGAATCAATCTACCTCAAGACCTAGCTATACAGCTCTTCAACATACACCAAAAGAACAAACACTCCATCCTACTACAAGGACACTTGCTCAACTAAGTTCATTGCCACTTTATTCATAACAGAAACTGGAAACAACATAGATAGGAGAATGGATAAACAAAATGTGTTACATTTATACAATGAAGGATTGCTTAGTTTTTTTTTTAATGACATTGTGAAATGTGAAGGCAAATGGATGAAAAACTAGAAAAAACAATCATCCTGAGTGATCCCAGACCCAGAAAGACGAATATGGTACGTATTCACTTATACTTATAAGTAGATACTAGTAATTAAGGAAATGATAACCATGCTATAATCCATAGACCCAGAAAGGCTTGGTAAAAAGGAGGAGTGAAGGAGGGGGACATATGGATATTCCTAGGAAGGAGAAATAGAATATATTTTGCAGGGGGAATGGTAGCAAGTGAGAATGGGGTTGGGAGTAATCACGTAGGGGACAAGATGAGATGAAAGGAAAAGGGAAAAGAGATGGCTAGAATTAGGAGGCATTTTGGAGTCAATGTGAAAACCTTGTGCAGTGGAAACTCTCTGAAATCAATGAAGGTGATTCTAGTGAGGGTTTCTAGTAATGAGGAATACAAAGACCCTATTGGCTATTTCCTGTAGTCAGGCAAGACTTTCAGTAAAGGGATTGGATTATATTTGGTTGTGTTTGTGGCCAAGAGAGTCCCATGGAGATCCCCAAACAACCCAGACTGATGCTAGGACAAAGGATTGCTTTCTGCAAACTGACAGTGGGCCCCTATTGCTGAGGACAACTTCTGCCCAGTTCATTAAACATGGAGAAATCAAGCTAGTGTATGCATGGAGCCTTCATACCTACCTTCTAGTCTCTCCAGAATTTTTATCATGAATTAACTTATTAGATTTGGCAAAAGTCTTTTTTACATCTAATGAGATGATCACAGATTTTTTTTTCTGTCATGTCTCTATATGGTGGATTACATTAATTGATTTTCATATACTGAACCATCCCTGCATCTCTGAGATGAAGCCTACTTGATTGTGGTGAATTATTTTGTTTAATGTGTTCTTGCATTTGGTTTGCAAGTATTTTATTGAGAATTTTTACATCTATGTTCATAAAAGGACTTGGTCTGTAATTCTTTTTCTTTCTTGAGTCTTTATGTGGTTTGTACATCAAGGTGATTGTGGTCTCATTGGAAAAAATAGGCAGTGTTCCTTCTGTTTCTATTTTGTGAAATTTGAGGAGGATTGCATTAATTCTTCTTTGAAAGTCTGATAGAATTGTGCACTAAACTCATCTGGCCCTGGACTTTCTTTGGTTGGGGGACTCTTAATGACTGTTTCTAGTTCAGTAGGGGTTATATGTCTGTTGAAATTGTTGATTTAACTTTGGTAAGTAGTACATATCAAAAAATTATTCTTTTTTTTAAAGATTTTTCCAAATTTGGTAGAGTATAGATTTTTAAAGTATGCCCTTAGGAATTTCTGGATTTCCTCGCTGTCTGTTGTTATGTACCCCTGCTTGTTTCTGATTTTGTTAATTCTGATATTCTCTCCATGTTTTAGTTAGTTTAAGTGAGGGTTGGTCTACCTTGCTGATTTTCTCAATGAAACACAGAGTTGATTCCTTGTATTATTTTCTTTGCTTCTATTTCATTGATTTTAGCCCTTGGTTTAATTATTCCTTGCTATTTACTCTAGTTGGGTGTGCGTACTTCTTTTTGTTACAAGGTGTGCTCTTAAATTCCTAGTATGAGAGTTCTCCTTTTTTTTTTTTTAAATGTAGGTTACTTTTAGCACTGCTTTCATTATATTCCATATGTTATGATATGCTGCATGTTCTTTATCATTAAATTCTAGAAAATCTTTAATTTATTCCTTTATTTTTGTCTTGACCCATTTTTCATTCAGTAGAGAACTGGTCAGTTTCCATGAGTTTATAAGTTTCTGTTGTTTTTGTTATTGATGATGTCCAGCTTTAACCCATGGTGATCTGATAGGATGAAGGGAGTTATTTCAAGTTTCTTGTGTCTGTTTATACTTGCTTTGTGTCCAAGCAAGGCAATTTTTTAGAAAGTTCCATGAGGTACTAAGATGAAGGCATTTTCTTTTTTTTTTCTTCAAATTTTTAATTAGATATTTTCTTCATTTACGTTTTAAGTGCTATCCTATAAGTCCCCTATACCCTCCCCCTGCCCTGCTCCCCTACCCACCCACTCCCATTACTTGGCCCTGGCATTTCCCTGTACTGGGGCATATAAACATTGCTAGACCAAGGGCCTTTCTTCCCAATAATGGCCAACTAGGCCACCTTCTAATACATATGCAGCTAGAGACATGAGCTCTGGGGGTTCTGATAAGTTCATATTGTTGTTCCATCTATAGGGTTGCAGACCCCTACAGCTCTTGGGTACTCTCTCTAGCTCCTACATTGGGGACCCTGTGTTCTGCCCTATAGATGATTGTGAGCATCCACTTCTGTATTTGTCAGGGACTGTCAAAGCCTCACAGGAGACAGCTATATCAGGGTCCTTTCAGCAGTATCCTGCTGGCATATGCAATAGTGTCTGCATTTGGTGGCTGGTTATGTGATGAACCACCCGGATGGGGCACTCTCTGGATGGTCCATCCTTTCATCTTAGCTCCAAACTTTGTCTCTGCACCTGCTTCCATGGATATTTTATTCCGTATTAAAGGGAGGAATGAAGTATCCATGCATTGGTCTTCCTTGATTTTCTTGTGTTTTGGAAATTGCATCTTCGGTATTCTAGGTTTCTGGGCTAATATCCACTTGTCAGTGAGTGCATATCAAGTGACTTTTTTGGGATTGGGTTACCTCACTCAAGATAATATCCTCCAGATACATCCATTTGCTCAAGAATTTCAAAAATTCATTGTTTTTAATAGCTGAGTAGTACTCCATTGTGTAAATGTACCACATTTTCTGTATCCATTCCTCTGTTTATGGACATCTGGGTTCTTTCCAGCTTCTGGGTATTATTAGTGAGGCTGCTATGAACATAGTGGAGCATGTGTCCTTGTTACTAGTTGGAACATCTTCTGGGTATATGCCCAGTAGACGTATTGCTGGATCTTTCAGTAGTACTATGTCCAGTTTTCTGAGAAACCGCCAGACTGATTTCCAGAGTGGTTATACCAGCTTGCAATCCCACCAGCAATGAAGGAGTGTTCCTCTTTCTCCACATCCTCACCAGCATCTGCTGTCACCTGAATTTTTGATCTTAGCCATTCTGACTGGTGTGAGGTGGAATCTCAGGGTTGTTTTGATTTGCATTTCCCTGATGATTAAGGATTTTGAACATTTTTTCAAGTGCTTCTCAGCCCTTTGGCATTCTTCAGTTGAGAATTCTTTGTTTACTTCTGTACCTCAAATTTTAATGGGGTTATTTGAATTTCTCTAGTTCAGCTTCTTGAGCTCTTTGTAAATATTGGATATTAGCCTTCTATCAGATTTAGGATTGGTAAAAATTCTTTCCCAATCAGTTGGTGGCATTTTTGTCTTACTGACAGTATCTTTTGCTCTACAGAAGATTTGCAATTTTATTAGGTCCCATTTGTCAATTTGTGATCTTACAGCACAGGCCGTTGCTGTTCTGTTTTGGAATTTTACCCCTGTGGCCATATCTTCAAGGGTTTTTCACACTTTCTCCCCTATGAATTTCAGTGTCTCTGGTTTTATGTGGAGGTCTTTGATCCACTTAGACTTGAGCTTTGTACAAGGAGATAGGAATGGATCAATTCACATTCTTCTACATGTTGGCCACCAGTTGTGCCAGCATCATTTGTTGAAAATGCTGTCTTTTTTCCACTGGATAGTTTGAGCTCACCTGTCAAAGATAAGGTGACCAAAGGTGTGTGGGTTCATTTCTGGATCTTCAATTCTATTCCATTGGTCTACCTGTCTGTTGTTGTACCAGTACCATGCAGTTTTTAATCACAACTGCTCTTTAATCACAATTCCTCAATTTGAGGTCAGGCATGGTGATTCCACCCGAGGTTCCTTTATTGTTGAGGATAGTTTTTGCTATTCTAGGTTTTTTATTATTCCAGATGAATTTGCAAATTGCCCTTTCTATCTCAGTGAAGAATTGAGTTGGAATTTTGATGGGGATTGCATTGAATCTGTAGTCCTCTGGGGACTGTGGAATTGTCTGCCAACTTCATGCCCAAGGTGGCCTGGGGCTGGCATGGACCAGAACAAACCCCAGCCATTGGTCGGTCTGGTTTCCTGTGTCCCTGTTCCTGCTTGCACAGTCCCCTCTTGGTTTTTTTTTTAACAGATGTTGTGTTCCACTCACAAGTGATCCTAAGATCCTGGGTGTGCTAGGGGCTTGCAATGTGGAGAGGCCTCTGGGGCATGTCTGCTGAGTTTGTGCTCAAGGTGGCCTGGGGCTGGAGAACTTCTTTCACTCTACTTTCCCCCATAGTTTTTATACTTGGACATTTTCAACATAGTAAGTATAATAACTTTCTAGTTTAATAGGGTCCCACTACACATATACTTATAGATTATAGAGCAATGCTTAAAAGCAAGAATTTTTAAAACCATCATATAATAATAAAATTGTCATTACTTACTCTGCACATATAGAAAATAGATTTCCCAACATAAAGGAGTGAGTTTTCAGAATGTGTTAATTCCAGAAGTTGTTGGTAGATAGACGGCATTAAACCATCTTTTGTATCTCTAAACCACCACACAGCAGTGATTGCAACACTGAAACAGAACACTTGAGTTATCTCCTACCTTCAGCCATTGCTGGCATTTAATAGTGTGTAAAATTCAAGTCAGGAGGAGAAAGGCAGCTCCAACACACTGTACTTTCAGAATGAATTGGCTTCAACTTTTAAGTAAATTATATTCAGGCTGAGCAGGTGGCTTAATCTGGTAAAATGCTTGTTATGCAAGCTTGAGGATTTGAATTTGAGGAAAAATCTTTTAACACCAATGTAAAAACCTGGCCACTTAAGTGTATTTGTGATTCCAGGACTGGGAACACAGAGATAGAAAGTCCTCTGTAGCTTGTTGGCCAGTGTAGATGGACTCTAGGTTTAGTGTGAGAGTCTGCTTCAAATAATAAAAAAGAAAAAAAGGTGAAAAGTGGTTGAGATATGAGAGAACCAACTCTCCAAAAGTTGTCCCTCTGACCTCAGGCATGTGCATACCGACACATAATAAAGTAAAACTGCTTACAAATGCACAAATGCCTTCCTGTACACAAACATTTGAATTCATCATAGCTGTGAAATGAACACAGTAAAAAAAACATTTGCTTTTACAGAATGATTGTTGAGTGAAAATAAGCTTTCTTTCGTTTTTAGAATTCTTTACTGGACACATTTTTTTATACAAGCACAAAAACTTGTTAGATAACGAGTCTGAAATATAGTGTTAACATCAAGAGAAAATTTTGGCCTTGGAACAATTCAGGGAGGACCCAGTCTTTCTAGTAAATCAGGGGATTCTTTGAGATATTCTGATCATGGTATAGAATACCAGGCAGTTGGTCAAGTTCAGGAAAGAGTGGTAGAGCTCTCTCTTGAAACTTTTAGACAGGAAGTTCTGTGGCAGGAAACAGCTGGGCACCTAAGCAGGAACACTGAATCAAACCTTTACAATAGAGGGGCAGACCCACCTTCTGGGAGGCCAGTGCATTAGGAGACACACAACTGGAGTTCTGAAAAGAAGACAGAAGTGATTTGCTCTCAAACTCCTTTTAAACTTCTGCTCTGTGGGTGGGCCAGGGTTTGCACGTGTCTGTAGCCAGGAGAGCCTGGACCTCACTCATATCAGTTTTTGGTTTTCTGTTTTCCTCATTGCTTGTCTCTGCCCGTTCAGCCAATATTGCATCTTTATTGGTTAAGCTCCGGGGGCAGGTGGCTATCTGTAAGGCTACTAGTTAGATAAAGGGACTGATTTGCGCCAGGGTACAGATAATGCATGGAATTGTGCCAAAACCCACAGCTCAGGAGTTTATGACCCCCAGCTGCCATGGCGACCATGCCTATTCAGTTGGAGAAGCTTTTTGTTGTGGACTAGGAGGTAGCACATAGGCAGAGCACTGGCTTCTGTGGGGCTTGAAACAGAAAACTGAACTGGAGGTGGCTGGGCACTAAGGCAGTGGGGCATTCATGCCAAGATGAACAGATTGTTTGGGGGCTTCTCTCTCCTTGTGTGTTAGGAGAAACTGTCTTTCTTCTTGGCAATTCTGGGAGGAATCTGACTTTTGGAAGAAAATGTGTATTCCTGAATCTTCTTGAATTAATCTCACTTCATAGCTCCCATCCTGGGACTTTTATATAGTTATTCTTTTAAGACAATTTTTTTTTCTGAATAAATATTTCACTATTTTTTTCCTCTTTAAAAGAAGAGTGTGTTGTGAGCTTCAAGATGATAAACCCAAACAACCTGCGGTTCATTTTTTTAATTTATTTATTTATTCAAATTTTATTAGATTTTTTTTATTTACATTTCAAATGTTATCCTGAAAGTCCCCTAAACCCTCCCTCATCCCTCGCCCTGCTCCCCTACCCACCCACTCCCACATCTTGGCCCTGGCGTTCCCCTGTACTGGGGCATATAAAGTTTGTATGACCAAGGGACCTCTCTTCCCAATGATGGCCAACTAGGTCATCTTCTGCTATATACGAAGCTAGAGACATGAGCTCTGGGGGTACTAGTTAGTTCATATTGTTCTTCCACCTATAGGGTTGGAGACCCCTTCAGCTCCTTGGGAACCCTGTGTTCTATTTAATAGCTGACTGTGAGCATCTACTTCTGTGTTTGCCAGGCACTGATATAGCCTCCCATGAGACAGCTATATCAGGGCCGTTTCAGCAATATCTTGCTGGCGTATGCAATAGTGTCTGTGTTTGGTGGCTGATTATGGGATGGATCCCTGGCTGCAGGAGTCACTGGTTGGTCTATCCTTTTGTTTCAGCTACACATTTTATTCTTACATTCCCATGCACGTTACTACGATAACATTATAGAACTGGAAGATACCATAGAGTCAGGCATTGATAACATTCCATTTCCCCCTGGATTGTCTTATAGTCCAGGTGTAATAATGAATATCCTCTTTTCTGTTTCTAATGTGACCCTGCTGAGCAACAGCCATCTAGCAGACTCAGCATATTTTATTATGCTCAGCAAGCTAAGAAGTCAGAAACAGAAATCGAGAACAACATTAATTAGAAGGGGTTGATATTAAAGTGGGTAGTGTAAGTAATGAATTGAATCTTGGCTAGACTGGGAATTAAAGCCTGGAGGCTGTTGAAAGATTGGAAGATGAGAGTTAGGGAGGCAATAGCCAAAACAAGAGAAAACAGAAAAACCAAAGACTGATCTGAGTGAGGCCCAGGCTCTCCTGGATACAGACATGTGCAAACCATGGCCCACTCACTGAGCAGAAGTTTAAAAGGAGTTTGAGAACAGGCAGATTAAGAGTGAGTAATGGGATTAGAGATTTACAAGGGTAAAATGTTGTGGTAGAGACTTAGATTGTGTTTTCAATCTCAGTGGAGGATTAATAATGTGACCTGAGCTTATGGAGTTCCCCATAAAAAATAACTACCCATTCGAATATTACTGAAAGAGAGCTTAAAAAAGGGATTGCTTATAGAGGTAAAGGTAGGATAAAATAAAAACCAAAACCTAGAGTTAGGGATACAACCTGGAAACAGTTCTTTCTCGTGGAAAGCCATTTACATTTCTAGAACACTTACATTCTAAGAAGAAAGGGGACTGAGTCCTTCTGTTATAAGAAGCTACCTAGCATGGTGGCATATGCCTTTAATCCCAGCACTTGGGAGGCAGAGGCAGGCAGATTTCTGAGTTCAAGGCCAGCCTGGTCTACACAGAGAAACCTTGTCTCAAAAACAAAAACAAAAACAAAAACAAAAACGAAGCTACCAAATATGGCAGCTGAAAAAGAGGATCATAGCAGGTGCCCTTGCTGTAGCAGATGAATGCTGTGATTGTCAGAACCTTGACTGGGACATGTGAAGGATGGGATCACTGTCTCCTCCTGTTCAGACTTCCTGTTAAGGTCTTCTATGAGTCAAACATAAATAAGAGACAGAAATAAGATCACAATTACAGAACTGGAGAAACCGCCCCATGGCTTAGAGAGCTTGATGAGGGAGTTTGAAGACCTCTGATTTGATCCCCAGCCCCCATATGAAAATCCAGACGCTGCTACCGTCACCTGTCATGCCAACGTGGAGGGGCCTGAAGAGAGAAGGATCCCTGGGACTTTTTGATTGCTAATCTAGCCTCAAACAACCAAGTGAACAAAGCCCCCAAAGTGAGTTCCATGTTCCAGGAAAGACTCTGTCTCAAAAGAATGAGATGAGGAGCAATGGCGGACACTCAGCGCCTTCACAGGATGTGTGCTTACTCTCACATACCATGGGTGCACACACGCACATGTGCACACACACATACACACACACACACACACACACACACACACACACACACACACACACACAGAATATAGGATGGCAAAAAAGGATTTTGGCACCAAGACAGACAACATGTGCTCTGTACCTGGAACCCACATGGTAGGAGAGAACTGATTCCACAATGAATTCCACAGCTCACCATGGAAATGTGTACATATACACATTATACATATAATAAAGAAATGTAGAATCTTTACAAATATGAAATTGAGCATCCATCCTCAGCACTTGATGAACTGTGAAAATAGAGAATTGTATGAGGTTTCTGTAGACATTCTAGATGATAGAGAGATATGTGGTATAGAAAATAGATCATTTCTACTAATTTACGTGTATGAATTGTCACTATAGAAAATTGTAACACATCATTACAGTGTTATAAATAACAGGACACAATCCAAGACTCTGAAGTCCCATAAAGTGTACTTTTGATGTTATCTGCATTTTTATATTACTCTTATTTAAAATTCTAAATCTTTTCACAGGGCATTATAAAGGAACAGGAACTGTATATAACTAGAAAATCAAAGAAAATACGTGAAACAGTGGTTTTTAAATATGGTCAACACTAAGCCCAAAAAAGTTGCTTCCCAAGAGAAAAGAAACAACAAAGGGAGTCTTTGATTGCCAGTTTTCAGGTTGAGTGTTTCCAAGATGAAGTTCTGGGAGAGAAATTTAGATAGTGATTGGGTGCTTTGCTGAATTCAGGGACAGTTTCTAGTTCAGTGAAGCCAGAGTCAAATACAGTACGAAAGAAGTTACAGAATGTGAAAGAATTCCAGCAATTTGCAGAGGAGTTTCTTCAAGTACTTGATTGAATACTTTTCAGAGCATTCACATGAGAAAACTATTCCAGGCTAGAGAGCCACTGAAACCTTTGAGAAGAACAATTCACCAGTCCTTGGAGCTTATGCTGGTTAGTTTTATTGCAGCTTAACACAGGCCGAACTTATCTGAGAGGAGGAAACCTCAACTGAGAAAATACCTCTAGAAGATCAGGCTGTAAGTAGACAAGCATTTTCTTAATTACTTGATGTAAGTGGGAAGGATCAACTCACTGTGCATGGAGACACTGCTTGACTAGTGGTCCTGGGTGCTATAAGAAAGGATGCTGAGCAAGCCATGAAGAACAAGCTGAAAGCAGCGCTCCTTCCTCTATGGTTGCAGCATCACTTCATGCCTCCAGGGTCTTTCCCATTTTGAGTTTCTGCCTTGGCTTCTCTAAATAAACTGTGACTTGGTTTATGGACTCCAAATAAACCCTTTCCTCTCCAAGCTGCTTTGGTTACAGTATTTCCTAACAGCAATATAAACTCTAACTAAGAGATTTTTACAGGATGGGAAGAGTTCCTGTTCACTTAAAGAAAACAAAAGAAACAAAATTAAGAAAAATAAAAACCCTACAAAACAACAAACAACTGAAATGCAGAAATTGCCTAGCTGTTAGATTTAGCAGGTAAAGGCTGCAAAACCATTACTATAAATATGCCCTCTGTAGTGGTTTGAATATGCATGGTCCAGGGAGTGGCACTATTAGGAGGTATGACCTAGTTGGAGTAGGTGTGACCTTTTTGGAGAAAGTGTGTCACTGTGGGGGTTGGCTTTGAGAGAGCTTCCTCCTTTTCCTGTTTGCCTTTGGAATGATATAGAGCTCTCAGCTCCTCCAGCAGCATGCTCCTACCTTGATGATAATGGATTGAACCTCTGAGCCTGTAAGCCAACGTCAACTAAATATTGTTCTGATAAGATTTCCTTGGTCATAGTGTCTCTTCACAGCAATGAAAACCCTAAAACACTCCCTGTGTTTAAAAAGACAAAGGAAAATATAAATGTAATGAAGAGAAAATATGAAGACACTTCAATGGGTATTCTAGAGTAAAACGATAAAAAAAATTGAAAGGGAAAATACATAATATTATTAGACACTGCAGATGACAGATATTAGTGAACTTAAAGGTAGGATGAAAGATTCTACTCAAAGAACTATTGACAATAAATAGCAGGGTACCAGCCATCTGTATGTCATAGTGTGAGAGAATATCAAGGCATCATTCTGGTCATTATTGGGCTTCCAAAAAAAAGAGGTGGCATCAGAAAGATAGTTAAAATAACTGCTGATATTTCAAAATGTGATGTAAAGTTGAGCCAGGCACAATAGTGCATGCCTGCCTTAATTTCATAACTTGAGAGACTGAGGCAGAGGGATTAGGAACGCTAGGCTAGCCTGGCCTTGTCTCATTCTCTCCTTCAAAACAAAGAAGCAACAATATCACAGAAGTAAAAAAGAAACCACGGACAGAGCTTTAAAATGAAGACAGTAAGTTCAGATTTGAAAATATAAGAATGTCTGCTGACTTCTTATCAGAAATAATGAATACAAAGAGACAGTGGGAAAACGTCTTTATTTAAAGGAAAAATCTGTAGTAAACAGAGATATTATATTGTCAAGGTCATTTGAAAAAAAGGATACAGAAGGTTTAATCCCGCAAACAAAAGCTGAAGGAATCTAGCACTAGATGATCTACACATCAGAAATGTTAAAGGAATATCTTTAAATAAATGAAAAGTTGTACCAGAGAGAAACCTAGATCTATAAAATATGAAAAGATCAAGAAAATGGTATTTATATGGAAAATATAAGTAATTTAAAGTCACTTTTAAACTGAAATATAACGAGCAACATATATAATTTTCTAGTATTCTGTTGTGGGGTTCACTTAAATCTAGCATAACTCATACACCAGGTCAATTTAGATGACAAAAATGTATTTTAAATCAAGCTGATACTGATCAATCCTGGCTGCAAAACAGATCTGGGAGCTAACCTGTTACCCAGAAGGGAAGTTGCACACCGTATTTAAGGATGAAACCATGTACTGTGGGTGGTGGTGGTGGTGGTGGTGGTAGGAGGGTTGGCTGTAACATTGTTCAATCACATTTTAACATAAAGGGCTGAGCAAGAGAGTTTCCATCAATCAGGATAGGAGTAAGTTCCTGGGCCTGGGAATATAAACAGTTTGATCCTACAGGTAAGATGGAGAAGTTGTCCCTGAGATGTGTAGACTCAGACAACTGTTTCTTTAAAACAGAAGCTTTTCAGTTATTGAGAAGCCTCTGCCTCCTTGAGGACCTGGGACCTTGAATTTAGTTTCTCCCTATGATAAATGGAATCTGAAAATGAAACAGTAGTACTTAGAATAAGGTTTCGTTTGCTTGTTCCCAACATTCAAAGGGTAAAAGAATATAAAATTCATTTTTAAAATACATATTACTTAATCAAAAATATATAAAACACTGGCATCTCAATCTTCAAATTTATCTTAGTTTTTCTTTTATTTATGTGTGTAGGTGTTTTGCCTACATGTATGTTTGTGCATCGTGTATGTGCAGTGCCCATGAAGGTGAGAAGAGAGCATCAGGCACAACCAAGCCTATCCCACACTTATCACTGGAAATTGGAGTAAGAGATGGTTGTTAGCTACCATATGGATGCTGGGAATAGAACCTGTGTCCTATGGGAGAGTAGGCAGTGCTTTTAATGGGGGAGCTAGCACTCCAGCCCCTTAGTTACAGTCCTATTGCTGTGGCATTTAAAATACCTGACCAAATCAACTTGAAGGAAGAAAATTTACTTTGGCTTTCAGTTCAAGGCATACAGTTCATCATCTCAGGAAAATCACGGCAGCAGTGTGGAGTTACTTGTCAACATTGTATATATAACCAGGAAGAAGACAGTAAATAGGGAATGAAACCTGGCCATAAAACAAGACTTGGTCCCAGAGTTCCACTTCCTCAAGCAAAACTCTACTTCCTGAAAGTTCCAGAATCTTCCCAACCAGTGCTAAGAGTTGGGAGACCAAGTATTTGAACACATGAATGTAGGGAGGAGTTTTATGTTCCAGCTATCACAAAAATCCTGTGTTTACCTTATTTATTTTAGTTACATTTCAATGCTCAGTAGCCACATGTGGCTAGAGGTTAGCACATTTTACAATGTCAGTTCAAATACTCAATTAAAAGTCACTAAAATTTTATAAACTTTATCAATGACTGGAATGCATGTAGGTACCTGTTAGTTGGAGAATAGATTAAGCAATAATGGCTTGTGTACATGGTGGACAACTACTTACCAAGGAAAACAAGAAACCATCGACACATATAAGAACATAGATAAGTCTTAAATATAGCAAGTTTAAAAACACCTAGAATTTCATTTCCTGTGGTTGGTATACAGCAACACTAGCTACAGATCAGTGGCTTTCAGGGACTAGAGAAGAGGAGAGGGATTTAATATAAAGAGGTGGGAACAAATTCAGTAATGGTGGAAATATTAGACGCCAGGAGTTTGACAGTTAGTTCATGACTGTAAGCACTTATAACAATGTACCTAGTCAGTCACTAAAATAGGTATGTGTCATTCTGTGCGAAGTGTTCTTCAGTAAAGACTGATGAAGAGAAACAGTTCAGAATGTGTGCTATTCAGAAGTTTCCTTTTTAAAATTATGCAAACGCACATGCTTATTTTTACAAGTGTGGTGAAGTGGAATGAAAGGGCGTGAGGAGTAAAGGAACCTCTTTTTGGCTTTCAAATTCTCCTGGGCGGGGGGCGTGCTACTGAAACAAGTTTACTATGTAAGAATTTAAGTTTTAGCATGAACATGTGCTTTTAAAATGATAACAATTAAAATAATAATAATTATTATTTATTTTATACAAGAGGAGTCACTTTCTATGACTTAAAAAAATCTGGGATAATGAAATGTGTGGATTTTCCATGTTTTTTTTTTCTTACTTGCTACATATTTTTTTATGCAACAGAGTCTTGTAATTCATTTAGCCCTTTTGATAAATTTTCACATTTTCACTCATGTTTTACTAGAAGTAAAACTGTTGAAATAACTGGTAGACTTCAAAGTGGCTATGTCTGTATCTTACTGTCCTGATTTCTGATGGCATCTGAGTGCCTTCTCTGTATTCAGCTGCTGAGAGAAATCACCTATTTCTGATTTTTTTAAAGACTTTGTCTTTTCCTATCATGACCAGCCTACAGTATGTTTTCTGTATAACTCTGCCACTTTAGATCTTATAGCAGTAGAATATCTACGTTTCCTTTGGAGTTCCTGCATTTAGCATCTTCTTTTAAACACGTTTGCTCTCCCCAGCGTTCCCTCCCCCTGGGTATTTAATCATGTATATGGCCAGCCAGCATTACATGCAATTCTCCTAGTGATGCCATATGGTTTCTCTGAATGGGGATAGATGGAGGAATTTATTGGCTTTGATCATTGCACTATAACAAATACAATTATGGCATGGGAAATTTCCTACTAGAGTTCAAGAGAAAATGGGGGAGCCCCCTCCTTCGGATGATTTGTGTGTCCAAATGAATCAGGAGCCTTCCCCAGATCTCATCCTCTTTCATATATAATCATGGAGATGATGTGCCCATGTGCATTACTGGTGAAGGATTTCTTTCCTCCCCCATCCCCAGTCAAATAACCCCCCTCTAAAACAGAGGGAACAATTTAGCAGTTGAAGTGTTGACTTTGAAACACTTAGACTTGGTGGCATCTTTCAAAGTTTCATCAGGATTGACTTAGTCCTTCATTCTGGAAATATCATAACCACATGGAACCCTAAGTCATTACAGAAGAGTTTCTTTTATAAGAAATCCCAAACATGGGGGCCTCATTTTCTCTGAGACTATTGAATATGCCTTACCATATAAACTAAGATTCTAAAATTCTGACTCTAGTTATGCCTGGTAGATTTTACAATTTTAAATAGGCAATAGTTGCCGAATTTGGAGTTTATTCTTAACTATAATACTATATTGCTTTCATATAGTTAATGCCTTTTTCTTTATAATTCCATAGGAGTCTCTATATGAATAAATAGTTTTCTTTGGTTAACTACCACTTGTGTGTTATTTTCTGAAACCGTAGCAAAATTAACCTTCTGCTTACTTTGTGTTTGCAAAAACAGGAGAAGCTGACACTGCTTCAAAACAATGCACCCCGAAGTTCCTTTTGAGGTACTGTTTCCAAAGGATGGAAGGGATTGCCAGGGAGGTGAATGCTCTTTGAGGAGAGTCACTGCGCAGTAGTAAAGAATGGAAGGCCCTTGAGCCTGCTTAACAAGATTTTTTGAAACATTGCTTGTGAAGAAGTCGCTGAAAGGTGGAAGCAGAGGGTCCCGGCAAGGGTCTCTGGAGTTCAGGGAAACGTGTTTGTGCAGGGCATAATCTGCTGTGTGGTTGTCAGGCTCTTTCTGAGGAAGACACAGAGGAATTTGATCTCATACTTGGCAGGATGGGAAGGGCCCTGGGGTCAGGCCATACATCAGGCAAAACGGTCACTGAGAAATACTGGCACTGTCTTAGCTCAGACCTGAACTAAAAACTCCCAAACCCATAAAAGTGCAGCAACACGGCTTCTTCGTTCCAGTAACACTTAAACTGCCACACTTCTGGGTCTCTTGGCAGCACGGAGGCTCTGGCTCTTACTGTCCAGGAGCCTGGCATCTCGCACAGTTGGAGAGCTGCTGGACGGCAGCTTTTGCATTCCTCCTCCGAGGTGCTATCCTCTTGGCCTTCTGGGTGCAGAGTTGGATGTTTCTCACGTGTTTTTCATCTGTGGGAGCCTGCTTGTGCTCATGCTGTCTGGTGACTCTCTGGCCACTCCTTCCAGCCTTGGGAACAAAGAAGGATATGATAAGTGTCTCCACAGCAGCTGATCTCTATTAAACAATACATGCCTTTTCATTTTTTTTACTAACATTCCACTGGTTGCAAATGACTCTGTGAGCCTCTCCACCAAACCCCACTAAGAAATGGGATCCTTGTGAGCTTTCTTTATTAAGGCTGCAATAAGTCTCAAGAAGATCCCTTTCTGGACATCAACCATCAACCCATTGAGAGTCCTGGGGTAGATCATTGTTATTAACCAAAAGAAAATTCACTTGTTCCATAATGAGAAATGGAGCTTGTTAGATTGGTCTTCCTTTTTTACTCTCTGCAGAACTAAAGATTAAACAAGCAAGCAGGCTTTCTGTTATGAAAATGTAACAAGACATGTAATTTAAATAACTTTAACTAATGTTAAAATTGTGATGGATGGTGTGATGTCTGCATCATGATGAATGTCTTCTGTGTTCATGAAGGTTTTTGATATTTTTTCATTCCCTTTACATTACTGGCATTGACAAACATGGACTGTCAGCTAAGGCTCTGTTTGACAACATTTGCAAACTAAAATTAAAGTTTCAAACTACTCGACAGATTTAGTCTTGTCATCTGTGAAATGGGACTAATGTAGCCTGTATCCTGGACACATTGGGAAGATTTTTAGTAAAAGAATCTGATGAACCTGCCAGTGGTGGCACAGGCTTTTAATCCCAAGTTTTGGAAGACAGAGGCAGGCAGTTCACAGCCAGCCTGGTCTACAGAGTGAGTTCCAGGATAGCCAGGGACACACACATACACACACAACAGACATAACCAAATACCCCGTCCCTTCCCCAAATAGAATTTCTGCACACTGATCATAATGTAGTTTTAAAAAGTCAGTATCAGTCAAACCTCCTTAGTACAAGGCATGTAGAAATTTCACAATTGGCTAAATGTAAGATTCAAAGCTGTGGGTAGCCTGCAGTAGGGCTGCTTGCCCTGCCACAGAGAATTTAAATCTTTGAAATATTCCACCAAGGAAAAATAATAGTTTTGTGGTTTACACTGGTGGATTGTGTCACTCTGCAAAATAAGATGAACATTCTTTTGTCTTTTCCAAAGTGGGCTAACCTGCAAGTGTCCAGTGGGACATGCTATGGGAGTCTATCTCCCATAGCATGTATTGTGATTTTTGTGCTGTAATTTTCCATCTAACTGCCTGATTTATCCAATAGGACTAGACTTTTGTCACTAGAGCATTTTGAGGGCACCATAGCATGTTCTCTTAACCACGGACCCAGCTCTCCATCTATCCCCTGGAGTTTTCTAACTAAGCCAACAAGTTCTGCATACAAAGAATGTGTCCTAAAGCTTGAGATTCTTAGATGGCTACATTAGTGAAGCTGTACAGAAACTAAACACTTGTCGACTATTGACAGGTTGAAAATTGTTTTATGGAAAATAGAACAGGCATTTAGTAGGAAAATATAACCATAGACAGATTTACTATATGATTTAGCTTTCTACTCCTGGGAAAATAATTGTTATCCACACGTTTTCATGAGTTGTTGGATTTAGTCAAGTAGTTTCTGTGTCAAAATAATCTTGTTTGTTGTGTTAATATGGTATATTTTATTGATTGACATTTGATAAGTTGAACTAATTTATAATACTCAGATAATTCCCACTTCATCATACAGTATAATTTTTATATGCTATTGGACTTAGATTGCAAATATTTTGTGAGAATTTTGTATCAAAATTAATTTATGGACAATATTAATAGTAATATTTTGTGCAATTCAAAACATGTATAACAGTAGATTGTTGGCAGCTTAGCCCAAAAAAATGAGGAACAAGTTGGAAAGGTGATACATGCATGTATTAATTTGCTTGATTTAGTCTTTTCATGAACATATATTAGATATCACATTATAATCCATAAAAAATTGTGCATTTTTGATAACTTAATCTACTCTTGGTAACAGATTTAGATTGGTCCCACAAATTATTTGGGAAGAATTTCCTCTCTTCTTTTTTTTTAGTGTAAGTATTTGTGAGGATTGGTGACAATTTTTTTTGTGTGTGTGTGTATGTGTTACAGAGTTGGTAGGATACACAAATGACATTTTGGGGAGAATGGGAATTTAAAATTTTAATTCAATCTCTTGATTTGTTTTAGGTTCATTTCCATTTCTATTTCCCCTGAGAATTTTAGGAAAGCTGAATTTCTCAGGAAATCGTCCATGTGATTTAAGGTGTCTAATTTGTTGACATATAGCTATTGTAGTATTTCCAGTAGTTCTCATTATTTCTCTAAGATTTACAATAAAATCCCTAATCCTTTTCTGACCCTATAATTTGAGACGTCCTTTCCCTTCTATGGTTTGCCAACCTGCTCGAGCTTTAGCAAGTTAGTTCATTTTTGTAAAAACTATGATTTTATTGATTTTCTTTGCTTTTGTTTTGAATTTCCTGTTTGTCTTCATTTCTAATCTGTTATTTACTATTTACTTCATTTGATTTTTTTTCTGGGTTTAATTTGTTCTTCACTTTCTAGTTTCCTGATGTGAAAGTTTAAGTTACTAATTTGCAGTCAAGGTAGTGTTTAGAAATACACTTCCTTTTTGCACATAGCATTTACTCATCTCTCATGTTTAGACACACTGTATCTTTGTTTTCATTCTTCTCAATGTATTGTGTAATTTCCAAAAATTTCTCCCTTAACTCACTAGCTAGTGTGGCATATATGAGTTTCTGCAGTTTTGCAACTATCTATCTATCTATTATTATTATTAGCAAAATGGAGTATTGAAATTCCTACTAGTATTGAATTATATTTTTTGCTTTTTTCTTTAGTATGTATGTTTTCTTATCATTTCTAAAGCTGAAAATTTTAATTTTGTAAGTATTTTCAGTTCAAACTTAAATGGAGAAGAATTGTATTTCATATTTTTATAGACACTTTTAAATTATATATATAGTATATATAAGAAATATCAGCCCTGAATTTGACTACATTCACTATTATTAGCCCTTATCCTGAAGATATCACTTCCAAAACTCTGTTGAAAACAATAGCTGATGAGCAAATCAAATTGATTCAGATTATAGATTATGATAAATTGTTTAATTAGATTATAATTCTCCACATCACATAGATGGCTGTCGACAGTTAGGTATTGCAAAGAAGTCAAAGCTTTGTCTTCCCTTCATTGTCCAAATTTAAGGCTTCCAAGGCTCAATAAGTAAATGTGCTAGCTGCTAAGCCTTTTGACCTGAATTTGATTTCTAGGACCCACATGATAGAAAGAGAACAAATTCCTACAAGTTGTCGTCTGAGCTCCACACAGGTACCAAACCAAAGTATGTGTGTTCACTCACATAAATAAATAAGTAAATAAGATATATATATATATATATATATATATATATATATATATATATATATATATATATATATAAAACCCCATTTCTTTCTGAGATGGTTTTGTTTTGTTTGTCTGTTTTTGTTTTTCTTTGTTGTTGTTTTTTGGTTTTTTTTGGGGGGGTGTCAGGGTATTTTATAGTAGCAACGGGAAAATAAACTCTCATTGCATCTGCAGAGTACGATTCAATGGAGACTTTGAGCAGGGTAAAGTCAACTCTGCCCCTGTCCTGATATCCTGTTCTGATATCCTGTCCAGTCATCAGGAAAGAACTTTAGCAAGCTTGGAAACCATTTGGCACATCTGAGATGGGATGACGGTGCTGTAGGTTAGGCTCTACTGTTAAGCAGGGAATGGTAAATGAATGGATTGCTGTTTGCTTTCAGAGTTTACTGTTTCCACTAGTATTCTAAGGTTACATAAAGCTCTGAGTGGCTGGACAAATGCAGAACATTTCCACAGAGTGAACTAGATACCTCTTACTGATCCAGGCTGGGAAATATAGGCTGGAAAAGGGAAACATTATCAGTAGCATTCAAGACAAGGCAAGTGCACATGAAAAACTGGGCTGGCTCCTCCAAACATCCTCAACAACAAATCCCAACGAGTAATTTGGGGAAGACACACTTAATATTGGGCCAATATTTTGATTTGTGTTGTTTTGATCTTGCTTTTTTCTTCTAGTAGTGTAGAATATCCTCTACAGTCTCATGTGTTTGTCCCCAGTTGGCACTATTTGTGGTGGTTGTGGAACCTTTAGGAGATGGAGTGTTTTCTGGGGAAAGAACCCTGAGTGCGTGTCTCACAGATTAGAGTTTAGTTCTTGTTCTGAATGTGTCACTTCTGTTCCTTGACAGCTGGCCGACAGGATGACGTAACTGGCCACCTCATGCTCCCACTGTCCCTCCCACAAGCAGCACTTGATGCCATGTTTTCCTGGCCATCATGGACTGTGCGCTTTCAAACTGTGTGTCAAAGTAAACCCTCCATTCTTCAGTGCTTCTTCTTAGGTATTTTCTCTCACGGTGGTGAGAAAACGAATAAAATCAAGCAGCCACAATGAGGCCTTCATTTGCCATGCTGTTTGGCAGCACTTATGGTGTGTCCTGATGTACAGATTTAATGGGAATAAATTTTCCATTATTTCATTCTATAGAAAACAAAACAAAACAAAACAAAACAAAACAAAACAAACAAACAAACACTACTTGAGATAGCTGCATACTTCTCACCTTTGGGGGTCTTTATTCCTTTATGTTTATCTTTCTCTTTGCAACTATCTTCTTTTGCTGGAGAAATTATTTTGGACATCTTTTGGCTCATGCCTGCTAGAGACTTAAACTTTTGGATTTTCATTTATTGTTTTTAATACATCTGTATTTGTTTTTGTTTATGTATTATTTATTTTTCTATATGTATTCATTATTCTTAATAAGATTGTATCATTAATTTTATTGAAAATGCACTTTTTCAGACAATATATTCTGAATACAGTTTTCTCTCCCCCAACTCCTTGAAGATTCTCCCCATATCCCCTCCCTTCCAAATACCTACCCTTTCTCTTTCTTTCTTATTAGAAAAACAAACAGGCATCTAAAGAATAATACAAATTGAATTAAAATAAAAGAAAACAACGAAACCAGAATAGGGCAGAACAAAACAAACCACCAGAGGACAAAGAGCCAAAGAAAAAGAACAAGAAACAAATACAGAAGCAGAGATACACTTTCTCTCACACAGAAAACCGTAAAACTGGAAACAGGGGCTGGAGAGATGGCTCAGCTGTTAAGAGCACTGACTGCTCTTCCAGAGGTCCTGAGTTCAATTCCCAGCAACGACAGACATGGTGGCTCACAACCATCTGTAATGGAATCTGATGCTCTCTTCTGGTGTGTCTGAAGAGAGCAGTGGTATACTCATTTGCATAAAATAAATAAATCTAAAAAAAAAAAACCCTGGAAACTGTAATATTAACAGAGAGCACCTAGAAGGGTGGAGGAAAGCATTATGAGACAAAGAAGTTCTACAAATGCTATTGAATTTATTTCATCTTGCTATTTACTGCTGGAACTTATCTTAAGGGTGCTTTGTACCTAGTAAGATTCCATTCAAAAAATTAAAATTTCATTTGGGAGTGGTTATCACTTGGAGATAACTTCTGGATAAAGCTTCCCCTTTATGCACTGGTTCCCCGGGCTGCCCAGCATTTATGTAAATGAGGAAGAAGCAAGTAGGTATTATGTCAGTGATTTGGATTGGTGCTAACAGCCCCCTCCATCCCCCCTTGCTGATAGTGGTGGGTGACTGATTTAGAGATCAGAACTGCTGATGGAACAAAACTTGGAACTCTTAAATATATATATATATATATATATATATATATATATATATATATATATATATATATATATATATATATATTGGTTTTTTGAGACCAGGTTTCTCTGTATAGCCCTGGCTGTTGGCTGTCCTGAAACTCACTTTGTAGACCAGGCTGGCCTCGAACTCAGAAATCCGCCTGCCTCTGCCTCCTGAGTGCTGGGATTAAAGGCGTGTGCCACCATGCCTGGCTTGAACTCTTAATTCTTAAGAGGCCAATGAGAAAGAAAAGGATAAAGGGAAAGTCATGCATCGCATACAGACACACACACACACACACAAACACACACACACACACACACACACACTTATCTGAGCCTGACCAGTTTCATCAATTTCACAAGTGCACATACATACTACATTTGTATGTATATACATACATATAGACACACATATATAATATATATTACATACAGCCAGGCTTGTATACACATATATACATTTGGTGGCCCCAGAACATAAAATGGATGGTTCTTGAGGAATAACTCATGAGTTTGACCTCTGGCACCTGTACACACATGTGAACATACATCTATACACACACACAATACAAAAAAGGACAGAGGGAAGGAGAGGGGATTTCCCCATCCCCTTGGGTATTGTCAAGGTAGAAACTTATAAGATATCATGATTATCTAAAGGACAGAAACCAAACACAAGTTTAGACACTCACACTTCTAGAACCTTGGCTAGGATTCAATTTTATCTTTTCCTTGTACTGAGGATTTAACTAAACTAGTGTTTATAATTTTGAGTTCCCATCAAAAAGAAATTTAAAAGTTCAAGATAATCAGGTATACTTAGATCTTGCAAGTGTGTTAATCCATTAGAGTTTGAGGGAAAGTTGGTAAAAAAGCAAAAAGTGTGATAAGATAGTTCTCAGATTATTGGAAATGTCATAAAATATGGTATAAAACATACATTACTCAGAGTAATGTTATGACAGTCGATCTTACTGTAGCTATGTTTGCATTAACTCTTTTTAATAAAAGCAAGTTTCTTTCAAAGAAATCATATTAAAAATGACATCATATCAGGTTATAATGTATAGTGCCAACTCATTTTGGGTTTTGAATTTTTTCCCCTGGATTCTTACAGAACTTTTTTTTTTTTTTTGCTTTGATCTCATTTTCCCAGCTGGAATTGGAGACTAATTTCAAAACTGCTTTGTGAGAACCGGAAATGGAAGATAGCCATACAAGCGCAGAGAATATGCAGGCATTTTCTTTATTTTGTGTCAACCTGATGTGAAATTTTATACTTTGTCCCAAACCTATGAAGAGGGTAACATTGGTGTACTGCATCCTGTTCTGATGAGTTAAAGAAAGGAATGGCACCATCAGCTCTGAATTTCCTTTTCTTGTCGTGTGTGTGTAAACTTCAGCCTTGCCCATTTGAGTGCATGTTTGTTTCTTTCCCCTAAGTTCGCTGTATTTGTGTAAAGGACTTTCTCCAGCATTAAACATTTGTTTCATTGGCACCATTTCTGAATTTTCATCTGTCAAACTCTTCACATACATACTGCATGAAATGATTTTTTTCCCCCTAAAACCAGAGCTGTGACTGGCTACCTCATCCCCTGCAGAATCTTGACAGAGAAGGTAAGCAACCTTGATAGCATTAATTAATTGATTAATTAATTAAGAAGATGGGATTGTAGTGAAAGAGGAATGGAGCAACACTCAGAGGAAGTTCTCCCCCATTCACCTGAGAGAAATGGAAAAAATGATGGCAAAGTCCACAAGGGCAGAGCTGAAAGACACATGGGAGCTGGAGAAAGGGTGTTCTAGTCAAGAAAACTGCTTGCGCTCTTTTTTTTTGCAACACTATTTATTTATTTCAGCTGTGGACTGCTTTAATACATTTGGTAATATTTCCTTTTTTTATTAGATATTTTCAGGATTTACATTTCAAATGTTATCCCCTTTCTTGGTTTGCCCTCCGAAAACCCCTCATTCCTTCCCCCTCCCCCTGTTCACACCAACCCACACCCACTTTTGATTCCTGGTCCGGGTATTCTCCTACACTAGAGCATTGAGCATCACAGGACCAAGGGCCTCTCCTCCTATTGATGACCAACAAGGCCATGGGTCTCTCTTGTTTGGTTGATAGTTTAGTCCCAGGGAGATCTGGAGGTACTGGTTGGTTCATAAAGTTGTGCCTCCTATGGGGCTGAAAACCTCTTCAACAACTTGGGTTCTTTATCTAGTTTCTCTATTGAGGACCCTGTGCTCAGACCAATGGTTGGCGGAGAGCATCCACCTCTGTATTTGTCAGGCACTGTCAGAGGCTCTCAGAAGTCAGCTATATTAGGCTTCTGTCAGTAAGCACTTGTTGGCATCCACAAGAGTGTCTGGGTTTGGTGACTGTATATGGAATGGATCCCCAAGTGACCCAGAAATACCACTCCTGGGCATATATCCAGAAGATGCTCCAAAATGTATTAAGGACACATGTTTTACTATGTTCATAGCAGCCTTATTTATAATAGCCAGAAGCTGGAAATAAACCAGATATCCCTCAAAAGAAGAATGGATACAGAAAATGTGGTACATACACAATGGAGTACTACTCTGCTATTAAAACAATGAATTTATAAAATTCTTAGGCAAGTGGATGGATCTGGAGGATATCATCCTGCGTGAGGTAACCCAATCACAAAAGAACACACATGGTATCCACTCACTGATAAGTGGATATTACCTAGATGCTCAGAATACCCAAGACCATGTGGAGCTCAGGAAGAAGGAAGACCAAAGTGTGGATTCTTCGGTCCTTCTCAGAAGGCAGAACAAAACACCCATGAGAGGAGTTACAGAGACCAAGTGTGGAGCAGAAACTGAAGGAAAGGGCATCCAGAAACTGCTTTGTTTTGGGGAGCTGAAGACAGTCTGCATTTGTGAGGTTAGTCCTGCAAATGGGACGCTGACTCTGTGGGCTTGGTGGAATGTGCAGAATGTGTTTGATCAGTTTCCCCACTTAGGGTTGAAGACAGGAGCATAGAAAGAATGTGGTCAACATCAGCTGAAAGTAACAGGAAAGTCCTGGGGGATAAATCTTAGCTTGGGCTTAGATTCTACAGAATATCCATCCCCTTTTAAATCTTTGAAGTTAAAAAAAAATAAAAGACTCCTCGTAATTTTCAGTGTATGAACAGTTCCCAGGATATCCTAGTATATCAGCAAGCATGAGCAGATTTGCTGTTATCCACCTTTCCTCATCACCTCCTAGAAGGAGATACTAGCTCCCAGCATCATTAGGGAGCTCAGCATGGAAAGGAGGATAATTATGGTCTTAATGGCCTTATTGTATCCCTGACAACCAAGAGATGTTAGGAAAAAATGGTTCTGAAAAAATGAAGGCCAGACAGCTTCACTTTCCATTGGAAAAATCTTTAGTACAAGACTATTTATAAACTTGATTGCCTTTATTCTTCCTTTCCTAGGAATTCAAGAACTTCACAGGCATTTTCTTCACAACATTTTCAGGGAAACCTCCATCTTGAAGCCAAGCTTTTTAGTCTATGGGTAGATCACCAGTCCAGGGTTACCTGGTGTGTGAGAAGGAAACCTGAGACAAAGCTAAGCCTGACCTAACGTGCTGGAAAAGTACTAGAACCTGTCTTCATAAGACTTGTGTATAAATGCCATATGCTCTTACAGAAACCAAAGGTCAGGGTCATGGCTAGTAAGTACTCTTCTTTCTACAGAGTATTTCAGTAGAGACAATGCTCTGTTGAACGTTGGAGGCACGAAGTTTTCACCAATTTCTTACCAGTCTGCTGGTGCATACTAGTCTTTAACTTGTTCTATGGCCAAGTCCACTCCCTCCCCAGTGGACTGATTCTGCTTCACACATGCATCAGACTGGGGTTGTTTTCAGTTTCATAGGAGATGATATGAAAGGTGAAGTGACTAATATGTAAGATTGGACATTGTTACCAAATTAGACAGTACAACATAAAGAGTGTGTGCAAGGCAAATGTGTATTTAGTGTGCTGTAGGTTTGTCAAGTGAATAAGGACTTGCAGAACAGATTTTACAAACGAAGAAACGGAAAACCAGAGCAAACTAACAGGTTTCCTGGCTATTATGATTTATTTATATCAAAGTCTTGTGTTGTATCTCTGTGACCCTGACACTTGCTAATTTTCTCTTTTCTTTCTTTTTATTTGATATTTTCTTTATTTACATTTCAAATATTATCCCCTTTCCTGGTTTCCCCTCCCAAATCCCCCTATTCCCTTCTCCCTCTCCCTGCTCACAAATCCACTCATTTCTGCTTCCTGGCCCTGGCATTCCCCTGCATTGGGGCATAGAGCCTTCACAGGACCAAGGGACTCTCCTCCCATTGGTGACCAACAAGGCCATTCTCTCCTGCATGTGCGGCTGGAGCTATGAGTCCCACCATGTATGCTCTTTGGTTGCTGGTTTAGTCCCTGGGAGCTCTGGGGGTACTGGTTGGTTCATATTGTTGTTCCTCCTATGGGGCTGCAAACCCCTTCAGGTACTTGGGTCCTTTCTCTATTTCCTCCATTGGAGACCCTGTGCTCAGACCAGGGTTGGGAGCATCCTCCTCTGTATGTGTAGGTACTGGTAGAGCCCCTCAAGTGACAGCTATATCAAGCACTTGTTAGCATCCACAATAGTGTCTGAGTTTGGTGACTGTATATGGGATGGATCCCCAGGTGAGGCAGTCTCTAGATGGCCTTTCCTTCAGTTTCTGCTCCATACTTTCTTTCTGTAACTTCTCCCATGGGTATTTTGTTCCCCCTTGTGAGAAGGACCAAACAATCCACACTTTAGTCTTCCTTCTTCTTGAACTTCATGTGGTCTGTGAATTCTATATTGTGTATTCCAAGCTTCTAGGTTAATATCCACTTATCAGTGAATACTATCCCATGTGTGTTCTTTTGTGACTGGGTTATATCACTCAGGAAGATATTTTCTAATTCCATCCATTTGCCTAAGAATTTCATAAATTCATTGTTTTTAATAGCAGAGTAGAACTCCAGTCCATAAATGTACCACATTTTCTGTACCTATTCTGTTGAGGTACATCTGGGTTCTTTACAGCTTCTGGCTATTATAAATGAGGCTGCTATGAACATAGTGGGGCCTGTGTCCTTATTACATTTTGGAGCATCTTCTGGGTATATGCCCAGGAGTGGTATTGCTGGGTCCTCAAGTAGTACTATGTCCAGTTTTCTGAGGAACTGCCAAACTGATTTCTGGAGTTTTTGTACCAGCTTGCAATACCACCAGCAATGGAGGAGTGTTCCCCTTTCTCCACATCCTTGCCAGCATCTGCTGTCACCTGAATTTTTGATCTTAGCCATTCTGACTGGTGTGAGGTGGAATCTCAGGGTTGTCTTCATTTGGATTTCTCTGGTGACTAAGGATGCTGAACATTTTCTTAGGTGCTTTTCAGCCATTTGATATTCTTCAGTTGAGAACTCTTTCTTTTTGTGCTGTACCCCATGTTTTGATAAGGTTATTTGGTTCTCTGGAATATAACTTCTTGAGTTCTTTGTCTATATTGGATATTAGCCCTCTTTCTGATCTACGGTTGGTAAAGATCTTTTCCCAATCTGTTGGTTGCATGTTTTGTCCCATTGACAGTGTCCTTTGCCTTACAGAGACTTTGTAATTTTATGATGTCCCATTTGTCAATTCTGGATCTTAGAGCATAAGCTATTGGTGTTCTGTTCAGGGAATTTTCTCATGTGCCCATGATCTCCAGGCTCTTCCCCACTTTCTTTTCTATTCGTTTCAGTGTATCTGGTTGTATGTGGAAGTCCTTGATCCACTTGGAATTGAGCTTTGTACAAGGAGATAAGAATGCATTGATTTGCTTTCTTCTATGTACTAACCACCAGTTGATCCAGCACCATTTGTTAAAAATGCTGTCTGTTTTCCACTGGATGGTTTTAGTTCCTTTGTCAAAGATCAAGTGACCATAGGTGTGTGGGTTCATTTCTGGGTTTTCAATTCTATTCCATTGATCTACCTGCCTGTACCCATCACTGTATCAATACCATGTAGGTTTTTTTTTTGTTTGTTTTTTTTTTTTGTTTTTTAAATCACAATTTAAAAAATTGTAGTACAGCTTCAGGTCAGGGATGGTGATTCCCCCAGAGGTTCTTTTATTGTTGAGAATAGTTTTTGCTATCCTAGGTCTTTTGTTATTCCCGATGAATTTTCAAATTGCTCTTTCTAACTCTATGAAGAATTGAGTTGGAATTTTAATGGGGATTGCATTGAATCTATAGATTGCTTTCGGCAAGATAGCCATTTTTACTATATTAATCCTGCCAATCCATGAGCATGGGAGATCTTTCCATCTTCTGAGATCTTGGATTTTTTCTTCAGAGACTTGAAGTTCTTATCATATAGATCTTTCACTTCCTTAGTTAGAGTCACACCAAGGTATTTTATATTATTTGTGACTATTGTGAAGGGTGTCATTTCCCTAATTTCTTTCTCAGCCCGTTTATCCTTTGTGTAGAGAAAGGCCACTGATTTGTTTGAGTTAATTTTATATCCAGCTACTTCACTGAAGCTGCTTATCAGGTTTAGGAGTTCTCTGGTGAAATTGTGGGGGTCACTTCAATATATTATCATATCATCTACAAATAGTGATATTTTGACTTCCTCCTTTCAAATATGTATCCCCTTGATCTCCTTTTGTTGTCAAATTACTCTGGCTAGTACTTCACGTACTATATTGAATAGGTAGAGAGAATGGGCAGTCTTGCCTAGTCCCTAATTTTAGTGTAATTGCTTCAAGTTTCTCTCCATTTAGTTTGATGTTGGCTACTGGTTTGCAGTATATTGCTTTTATTATGTTTAGGTATTAACCTTGAATTCCTGATCTTTCCAAGACTTTTATTTTGAAGGGGTGTTGGATTTTTTTTTTTTCAAATGCTTTCTCAGCATCTAATGTAATGGTCATATTTTTTTTGAGTTTGTTTATATAGTGGATTATGTTGATCCATATCTGTATATTGAACCATCCCTGCATCCCTGGGATGAAGTCTTACTTGATCATTATGGATGATTGTTTTGATGTGTTCTTGGATTCGGTTTGCAAGAATTTTATTGAGCATTTTACATAAGAGAAAATGGTTTGAAGTTTTCTTTCTTTGTTGGGACTTTGTGTGGTTTAGGTTTCAGAGTAATTGTGGATTCATAGAATGAGTTGGGTAGAGTTCCTCTGTTTCTATTTTGTGGAATAGTTTGAACAGTATGGGTATTAGGTCTTTTTTGAAGGTCAGATAGAATTGTGCACAAAACCCATATGGTGCTGGCCTTTCTTTGGTTGGGAGGCTATTAATGACCACCTCTATTTCTTTAGGGGATATGGGATTGTTTTGATCATTTATCTGATCCTGATTTAACTTTGGTACCTGGTATCTGTCTAGAAAATTGTCTATTTCATCCAGATTTTCCAGTTTTGTTGAGTATAGACTTTTGTAGGAGGATCTGTTGATTTTTTTGGACTCCCTTGATTTCTGTTGATATATTTCCCTTTTTCAGTTCTGATTTTCTTAATTTGGGTACTGTCTCTGTGCCCTTTGGTTAGTCTGGCTAAGGGTTTTTATACTTTGTTGATTTTTCTCAAAGAACCAGCTCCTTGTTTGGTAGATCCTTTGTATGGTTCTTTTTGTTTCTACTTGGTTGATTTCAGTCCTGTGTTGTGATTATTTTCTGCTGTCTACTCCTTGTGGGTGTATTTGCTTCTTTTTGTTTCAGAGCTTTCAGGTGTGCTGTCAAGCTGCTAATGTATGCTCTCTCCAGTTTCTTTTTGGAGGCACTCAGAGGTATGAGTTTTTCTCTTAGCACTTCTTTCATTGTGTCCCATAAGTTTGGGTATATTGTGCCTTCATTTTCATTGAATTCTAAAAAGTCTTTAATTTCTTTCTTTCTTTCTTTCTTTCTTTCTTTCTTTCTTTCTTTCTTCCTTCCTTCCTTCCTTCCTTCCTTCCTTCCTTCCTTCCTTCCTTAACAAAATTATCATTGAGTAGATTGTTGTTCAGCTTCTGTGTGTATGTGGTCTTTCTGTCCTTTAACTTGCTATTGAAGACCACCCTTAATCTGTTGTGATCTGATAGGTGGCATGGGATTACTGCAATCTTCTTATTTCTGTTGTGACTGATTATATGGTCAATTTTGGAGAATGTAACACGAGATACTGAGAAGAAGGTATATTCTTTTGATTTAGGATGAAATATTCTACAGATATCTTTTAAATCCATTTGGTCCAAAATTTCTGTTAGTTTCACTGTTTCTCTGTTCAGTTTGTTTACCTGGTCTGTCTTTTGATGAGAGTGGGGAATTGAAGTCCTCCACATTTATTGTGTGAGGTGCAATGTATGCTTTTATCTTTAGTAAAGTTTCTTTTATGCATGTGGGTATGGTTGCATTTGGAGCATAGATGTTCAGAATTGAGGATTCTTCTTGGTAGATATTTCCTTTGATGAGTATGAAGTGTCCTTCTTTATCTTTTTTGATAGCTTTTGGTTGAAAGTTGATTTTATCCAATATTAAAATGTCTACTCTAGCTTGTTTCGTGAGATCATTTGCTTGGAAAATTGTTTTTCCACCCTTAACTCTGAGGTAATATTTGTCTTTGACACTGAGGTGCATTTCCTGTATGCAGCAACATGTTGGGTCCTGTTTACATATCCAGTCTGTTATTCTATGTCTTTTTATTGGGTGATTGATTCCATTGATGCTAAGAGATATTAAGGAACAGTGATTTGTTGATCCCTGTTATTATTGATGTTATTTATTTTATTTTTTTAATTTTTTGTTTTGTTTTGTTTTTTTTTCAAGATAGGGTTTCTCTGTATAACCCTGGCTGTCCTGGAACTCACTTTGTAGAGCAGGCTTGCCTTGAACTCAGAAATCTGCCTGCCTCTGCCTTATGAGTGCTGGGATTAAAGGCATGTGCCACCATGCCCGGCTATTGATGTTATTTTTATGTTTGTGTGGTTATCTTCTTTTGGGTTTGTTGAAGGAAGATTACTTTCTTGCTTTTTCTAGGGTGTAGTTTTTCTCCTTATGTTGGCGTTTTCCATCTATTATTGTTTGTAGGACTGGATTTGTGGATTTGTCATGGAATATCTTGGTTTTTTCATCTATGGTAATTGAGAGTTTTGCTGGGTATAGTAGCCTGGGCTGGCATTTGTGTTCTCTTAGGTTCTCTATGAGATCTGTCCAGGATCTTCTAGCTTTCATAGACTCTGGTGAGAATTCTGGTGTAATTCTGATAGGTCTGTTTTTATATGTTACTTGACTTTTTCCCTTCTTGCTTTTAACATTCTTTCTTTGTTTAGTGCATTTGGTATTTTGATTATTATGTGACAGGAGGAATTTCCCCTTTTTTCCCAATCTATTTGTTTTTCTGTAGGCTTCTTGTATGTTCATAGGCATCTCTTTCCTTAGGTTAGGGAAGTTTTCTTCTATAATTTTGTTGAAGATATTTACTGGCCATTTAAATTGGGAATCTTCACTCTCTTCTATGCCTATTATCCTTAGGTTTGGTCTTCTCATTGTGTCCTGGATTTCGTGAATGTTTTGGGTTAGGAGCTTTTTGCATTTTGCATGTTCTTTGACTTTTTTCAATGCTTCCTATGGTATCTTCTACACCTGAGATTCTCTCTTTGATCTCTTGTATTCTGTTGGTGATGCTTACATCTATGTCTCCTGGTTTCTTTCTTAGGTTTTCTAGCTCCAGTGTTGTTTCCCTTTTTGATTTCTTTATTGTTTCTATTTCCATTTTTAGATCCTGGATAGTTTTGTTCAATTTCTTCACCTGTTTGGTTGTGTTTTCCTGTAATTATTATTATTTTTTCTTTTGGATTTTTGAGACAGGGTTCCTCTGTCTAGCCCTGGCTGTTCTAGAACTCACTCTGTAGACCAGGCTGGCCTCGAACTCAGGAATCCTGCCTCTGCCTCCCAGGTGCTGGGATTAAAGGCGTGAGCCACCACCACCGCCCAGCTCCTGTAATTCTTTAAAGAATTTTTTTTTTTGGTGTGTGTGTGTGTGTGTGTGTGTGTGTGTGTGTGTTTCCTCTATAAGCTCTTCTACCTGTTTACCTGTGTTCTCTTGTATTTCTTTAAGGGAGTTATTTATGTCCTTAAATTCCTCTGTCATCATCATGAGATGAGATTTTAAATTAGTGTCTTGCTTTTCTTTCTTTCTTTCTTTCTTTTTTTTTTTTTTTTTTTGTTGTTGTTGTTGTTTTTTCGAGACAGGGTTTCTCTGTGTAGTCCTGGCTGTCCTGGAACTCACTCTGTAGACCACGCTGGCCTCGAACTCAGAAATCCACCTGCCTCTGCCTCCCAAGTGCTGGGATTAAAGGCGTGCGCCACTACACCCGGCTGTGTCTTGCTTTTCTGATGTGTTGGAGTAACCAGTGTTCATTGAGGTGGAAGAACTGGAATGCCAAATAGTCTTGGTTTCTGTTTCTTATGTTCTCTAAGCACTTGCCTTTTGCCATCTGTTTGTCTCTGGTGTTAGCTGCTTTTGCTCTCTCTGACTTTGCCTTGTCCCTCCTGCAAGCCTGTGTGTCAGTACTCTTGGGAAACCAGTTCTCTCTGGGAGGAATTTGGGTATGGAGAGCTGTGGTAGAGGGTCAGTTCTGGGGTGCAGACAGAAATTAAAAGGATCCTGTCCTCAACTGATCCCTGGTTTCTGTGTCCGGATGGCTCTGTGAGGGTTCCTCTTGGGCCAGGAATTTGAAGAGAAGTGGTGGTCTTACCTGTGATCACAGGTTTGTAGACACCTTTGAGAGACCAGCTCTCTCCTAGCGGTATTTGGTATTCTGTGGCACAGGCAAGAATTACAAAAAAATTCTTTAAAGAATTACAGGAGCCTGGCGGTGGTGGCACACGCCTTTAATCCCAGCACTTGGGAGGCAGAAGTAGGCAGATTTCTGAGTTCAAGGCTAGCCTGGTCTGCAGAGTGAGTTCCAGGACAGCCAGAGATATACAGAGAACCCTGTCTCGAAAAACAAACAAGGAGAGAGAGAGAGAGAGAGAGAGAGAGAGAGAGAGAGAGAGAGAGAGAGAGAGAGAGAGAGAACTACAGGAAAACACAACCAAACAGGTGAAGAAATTGAAAAAACTATCTCTGGACATAGACGGAGACCAGAAGACTCCTGTCCCAGGCAACCCCTTGGTTCCTGTGTCCTGAAGTGTAAGCTGCCTGCAGCCTATGCTAACTGGGTTCCTGAGGCAGAGGCCGGAGCTATATGGGAGAGAACGGTGGAGAGAAATATGGAGGCCAAGACAAATTTACTCTGATCAAGGCCCCAAAGTTTACTGGGAGTCTGTGCTTATAAAGAGGGTAGACCCATCCCCTGCCAGTCATTCTTGGCGCCTGAAGACAAAGTACAACGTGCAGGAGCAGGATGTGTCTCCCAGATGTCTCAAGGGTATCTCAGCGGGGAGCAGGATTTTCGGGAAGTACAGTGGCAATTGACATAACAATAAAAGCCAACTAAGTCAGAAGACTACACAGAGGGTGATCTCATTTCAGTGGCAGCAAGGTCTGAATCAGCCTGCTTCAAGGGGGTTGGGGGTGAGGTTACACTGAAGGTTCTAGGCAGATTCCTTGAGCAGCAGTGATGGTCCTACATGCACGCTTCTTCATGGCACTATTTGGTTCATGGAGCCTTGTGGCAGAGGATCTGCTACAGTCAGAGAGGGAAAAGGCCTCCGTTCCAGGCTGCCCCTCATTTCCTGTGTGTTTTGTTTTTCTTAATCAAATATTAATTAATTAATTTATTCTTTGAGAATGTTATATAATATATTTTAACTATGTTCATGTCCTTCTACCAACTCCTCCCCAAACCTTCCATACCTTATTACTGACCCAACATCATATGTTTTCCTTCTCAAAAAAAAAAAAATCGTCACACACACACACACACACACACACACACACACACACACACTCAAATCCAGTGTGTAATGGCTAACAATTTCTGGGCTTGGGGCTTGCTCTGGATTATGGGTGACACACTAAATGCCATTCTACTAAAGAAGAATGACTACTTTTGCCAGCAGCAATCAAATCTCCATAGGTTTTCAACTAGGGTTTGACTTCATGTTACCTTCCCTCCCTCATACTGATATTACGCCTGGCCTGTGTAGGTCTCCCGTGCTCCACAATCTCCGATTTCATGTGTACACCTACCCTGTTGTATCTGGAAATCACTGTATCCATGAGATCATCGATCACCTATGGCTATTACATTCATTCTGTCCCCCCTTCACAATAGTCTTTGAGTCTTGAGGGGAGGGGTGTGATATAGCTGCCCCTAATAATAAACTTCTTTCAGCAAGGCCACAGCTCCTGAAACACATAAATATTGCCACCTACTGCGGACTAAGTAGTCAAATATCCGAACCTATGGGAGACATTCTCATTCAAACCTCCACAGCTCGGTAAGCTGCCTGGATGGTGGCTCAGTGTCTGGGAGCTGTCAGGGGTCTGGGTTAGTTGAGACTGCTAATCATCCTATGGGAACATCCTCCTCCTCAGCTTCTTCTAGCCTTTCCCTAATTCAACCACAAGGGTATCTGGCTTTTGTCCATTGGTCAAGTGTAAGTATCTGCATCTAACACTTCCAGCTGCTTGTTGGGCCTCTCAGAGGGCAGGAATGCTAGGCCTCTGTCTATAAGCACAGCATAGTATCAGTAATAGTGCCAGGCCTTGGAGTCTCCCCTTGAGATGGATCCCAATTTGGGTCTGTCACTGAATCTCCTTCTCCCCAGTCTCTTCTCCATTTTTGTTCTTGCAGTTCTTTTAGACAGGAGCATTTCTGGGTCAGAAATTTTGACTGTGGGTTGGTAAAACCATTCCTCCTCTTGAGGCCCTGATTATATTGGTGGTAGACTCTTTGAGTTCCCACTCCCCACTGTTGGGCACTTTTAGAATTGAAAATTGCTGTTATTGGGTATTTGTGAAGACCGAAATTATTTGAAAAATTTCTTCCAGTTTATTTTCTAGTTAAAAATAAGTATGGGCACAAAATCCATTCAACTATAAAACACTGGTTATCTAAAAGTATTACTATAACAAAAGAAATGATCAGCAGAAATTTAAAATGAAAAATTTGTGAATGCAATAATTTAAGATTAATCAGAGTTGGGACCATATGATATTTAACTTTTAATGTTTCATGAATTATCTAGGGAGGGTTTGGAGAGACATCAAGAAAGTATTCTAAGCTCATTTTTGTCCAAATTAGAAGCCAAATAAAATGGAAATGTTCAAGAATATATCTTTTCAATTAGCTTTATTCTAAGTTCAGCACAGCTAGGTTCACTGATATAAATAATCAATTCATAATATTTTAACTTCTTGATCATGGAGAGACATTTTAGCATGTTTTAAGGGTAATTTCTTGGTTTTCTTATAACTCTCCTTAAAGCAGATGTCTTTTTGTTACTTGAGAATATCATGTGGTGCTGGAAAATAAGCATAAGAAGGCAAATAAGGAAGCAGAAAACTATTCAATCTAATTGAAGAGGTGCTACAAGGTGTGTGCAATGTAGTAAGGATTACTTGACTCATACTAGTACAGTGAAGTACTAACATTGGCTTGGCATAAAAACAAATCTTGATCTCCTAAGAAATAAGAGGAGAGGGAAGAGAAAGACAAAGGTAAACTTAGCTCAGTTCTGGGGATAAGACACAAAGAAGCTAGAAACTCTGGGGTTTCTTTGTGTAATACGTGAAGGAAAATATGCAATAAGCCATTTATCACCATGTCAACACCATTCTAAGTGACTTTTCGAAAGGAATTAACCATGAAGCGAATTCAGTAGTATAACTCCTGTTTTGTGTAGCAAGAACAGAAAAACAAGCATAAAGGTGCGTTGTAAAAGGGAAGCATGCCATAGTGAGACTCATAAAACTTCAGTTTTCTAAACATTTCTAAACATGAAGTGAAAGTACTGACATTCTGCTTGCTAATGCAGAGTGTACGAGCTCAGCCTGTGACATGTGACACATGATTATCACATAATTATCTATGTCCCTTTCTGCCAAGGTTAGAAGTCAGGGTCAGTCCACTATCCTGGCCTTCATTGTATCTTGATAGTCAGTGTTGTGCTACAACACTTACCAACTGTGGTAGAGGTGTCTAGATGGTCACTATCTACTACTCTTTAATTGACAGAGACACTTGGGACCTCAGGAACATAGAAGTAGTGCTGATGATCCTATCATCATAGCTATAAGGCATAACCACAGTTTCCATGGAAACCAAATGAGACCAGAATCTAGAGACAATAGCCCCAATAGAGAAATGGGAGACAGCACCATGCACTAGGTTTAACCCAGTCTACCTCTTTTCTGGACAAAAGATTCTACATATCACTTGGGAGTTGACATTGTTTTTGACAAGTGAGTTTATGTTCACTGTATGACCGACTTGTTTCTTGACCAAATTCAAGTCAGTTTTGAAACTCTCTCAGTGGAAGCAATTTTGCACATAGATTTGACTATGTCCTACTGCATGTGCCTGAGCCAGACATGCAGCCTACACTTATAGGTAAAGATAAATTATGATTCCATTCCCCAGAAAGTCAGATTGTTGGAGGGTTAAGTATAAACAACTTGAGAAAATAAAGCAAATGTAAAGAAAAGAGTAAACACTTGAATTGCTTCTGAGGATGAGAACCACCAACTGTCTTAGACACCATCACATCATCTTGGTGACATTTTTCTTGTAAGACTTCATGCAAAAGTACGAGAAGCCAGAAACAAGGTCTTCAGTTCCCTGTAGTCTGTGCTGCTTGTGATGACCTCTGAGTTATATGTTTAATATTACAAATGTCTATGCTATGGGTATTTCCTCTGCTTTTAGAAAACTGAGATGTTAGAGGTTTTGTTCCCAGGAAATGGACTCTAAGCCTCTTGAGATTAGTGTACAGTAGGTGTGCTGGGAAGTACTCTTGTAAAACCTTTGAGAGGTTAAAAAGCCCCCAAAACTTGGAATTTGCAGAGAAGCAATGACTTACAATATATTTTCTCTTATAAGTCTAATTTCTTTTTATTTTTTCAATTTTTATTAGATATTTTCTTCATTTACATTTCAAATGCTATCCCGAAAGTCCCCTATACCCTCCCCCACCCCCCACCGTGCTCCCCTACCCAACCACTCCACATCTTGGCCCTGGCATTCCCCTGTACTGGGGCATATTAAGTTTGCATGACCAAGGGGCCTCTCTTTCCAATGATGGCCAACTAGGCCATCTCCTGCTACATACGCAGCTAGAAACATGAGCTCTGGGGGTACTGGCTAGTTCATATTGTTCTTCTACCTATAGGGTTGGAGACCCCTTCAGCTCCTTGGGTACTTTCTCTACATCCTCCATTAGGAACCCTGTGTTCCATCTAATAGCTGACTGTGAGCATCCACTTCTGTGTTTGCCAGGCACTGACATAGCCTCACATGAGACAGCTATATCAGGACCCTTTCAGCAATATCTTGCTGGCATATGCAATAGTGTCTGCATTTGGTGGCTGATTATGGGATGGATCCCCGGCTGCAACAGTCACTGGTTGGTCTATCCTTTTGTCTCAGCTCCACACTTGAGCTCTGTAACTCCTTCAATGTGTGCTTTGTTCCTAATTCAAAGAAGGGGCCAAGTATCCACACTTTGGTCATCATTCTTCTTGAGTTTCATGTGTTTTGCAAATTGTATCTTGGGTAATCTAAGTTTCTGGGCTAATATCCACTTATCAGTGAGTACATGTTATGTGAGTTCTTTTGTGATTGGGTTACCTCACTCAGGGTTACCTCCAGATCCATCCATTTGCCTAGGAATTTCATAAATTCATTGTTTTTAATAGCTGAGCAGTACTCCATTGTGGAAATGTACCACATTTTCTGTATCCATTCCTCTGTTGAGGGACATCTGGGTTCTTTCCAGCTTCTGGCTATTATAAATAAGGCTGCTATGAACATAGTGGAGCATATGTCCGTATTACCAGTTGGAACATCTTCTGGCTATATGCCCAGGAAATACCTGGTAGGTATACCTAGTAGGATCCTCTGGTAGTACTATGTCCAATTTTCTGAGGAACAACCAGACTGATTTCCAGAGTGGCTGTACAAGCTTGCAACCCCACCAACAATGGAGAAATGTTCCTCTTTCTCCACATCCATGCCAGCATCTGCCGTCACCTGAATTTTTGATCTTAGCCATTCTGACTGGTGTGAGGTAGAATCTCAGGGTTGATTTGATTTGCATTTCCCTGATGATTAAAGATGTTGAACATTTTTCAGGTACTTCTCAGCCATTCGGTATTCCTCAGTTGAGAATTTTTTGTTTAGCTCTGTGCCCCATTTTTTAATGAGGTAAATCAGGATCAGATTAATGATCTAAACAGTCCTGTATCTCCTAAAGAAATAGAAGCAGTCATTAATAGTCTCCCAACCAAAAAAAGCCCAGGACCAGATGGGTTTAGTGCAGAGTTCTATCAGACCTTCAAAGAAGACCTAGTTCCAGTTCTTCTCAAACTATTCAACAAAATAGAAACTGAAGGTACGCTACCCAATTCATTCTATGAAGCCACAATTACTCTGATACCTAAACCACATAAAGACACAACAAAGATAGAGAACTTCAGACCAATTTCCCTTATGAATATTGATGCAAAAGTACTCAATAAAATTCTCGCTAACCGAATCCAAGTGCACATCAAAACGATCATCCATCATGACCAAGTAGGCTTCATCCCAGGAATGCAGGGATGGTTTAATATATGGAAATCCATCAATGTATTCCACTATATAAACAAACTCAAAGATAAAAACCACATAATCATCTCGTTAGATGCTGAGAAAGCATTTGACAAAATCCAACATCCATTCATGATAAAAGTCTTGGAAAGATCAGGAATTCAAGGCTCATACCTAAACATAATAAAAGCAATATACAGCAAACCAGTAGCCAGCATCAAACTAAATGGAGAGAAGCTGGAAGCAATCCCACTAAAATCAGGGACTAGACAAGGCTACCCACTTTCTCCATACCTATTCAATATAGTACTTGAAGTCCTAGCCAGAGCAATTCAACAATAAAAGGAGATCAAGGGGATACAAATTGGAAAGGAAGAAATCGAAATATCACTATTTGCAGATGATATGATAGTATATATAAGTGACCCTAAAAACTCAACCAGAGAACCCCTAAACCTGATAAACAGCTTCAGTGAAGTAGCTGGATATAAAATTAACTCAAACAAATCATTGGCCTTTCTCTATACAAAGGATAAATGGGCTGAGAAAGAAATTAGGGAAACAACACCCTTCACAATAGTCACTAACAATATAAAATATCTTGGTGTGACTCTAACTAAGGAAGTGAAAGATCTGTATGACAAGAACTTCAAGTCTCTAAAGAAAGAAATTGAGGAAGATCTCAGAAGATGGAAGGATCTCCCATGCTCATGGATTGGCAGAATCAATATAGTAAAAATGGCTATCTTGTGTAAAGCAATCTACAGATTCAATGCAATCCCCATCAAAATTCCAACTCAATTCTTCAATGATTTAGAAAGGGCAATTTGCAAATTCATCTGTAATAACAAAAAACCTAGGATAGCAAAAACTCTTCTCAACAATAAAAGAACCTCTGGTGGAATCACCATGCCTGACCTCAAGCTGTACTACAGAGCAATTGTAATAAAAACTGCACGATAGTGGTACAGCAACAGACAGGTAGATCAATGGAATAGGATTGAAGACCCAGAAATGAATCCACACACCTATGGTCACCTGATCTTTGACAAGGGAGCTAAAACCATCCAGTGGAAAAAAGACAGCATTTTCAACAAATGGTGCTGGCACAACTGGCAGTTATCATGTAGAAGACTGGGAATTGATCCATTCTTATCTCCTTGTACTAAGGTCAAGTCTAAGTGGTTGAAGGACTTCCACATAAAACCAGAGACACTGAAACTTATAGAGGAGAAAGTGGGGAAAAGCTTTGAAGATATGGGCACTGGGGAAAAATTCCTGAATAGAACAGCAAAGCTTGTGCTGTAAAACTTACAATATTTTGAAGAGTCTGGATTATTTTCTCTGGGAGTTCTAGAGGCCAGATAGACTTCTGTGGGAGCTATTTCAGATTGGGTGAGGATGTCAATTCTAAAAAAAAAAAAAAAAACCAACAACAACCAAACAATTATCTGCGTATAAAGAAATGATTTTTTTGGTTATCACTGTTGGATAGAAAAGGAACAGTCTCAGGGAAGTGAGGTCACTATCTAAATCAGATAGCTTCTAAGTAGACTAGCCAGGGCAGTTCTCTCTGTATTCTGACTCCAGACTACAGTCTTGTACCACCCCAGGATGAATAGTGCAGTCTATTTTCTCCCACTGAATACTGACCTAATGGGCAAAATAAATAGGCCCACATGATTCTTTGAAATAGATAGATGAATATTTTTTGATTATGAAAAAATAAATATGGCAGTAGTTATCTAATTTAAAATATTTATTTAATTTTTTTACTGAAAAATGTTTAAATACCGTTTTTTGGCATTGAAGTTCCATGTTTTGTATAATTTCATGATAATCTTAGATGAAGATTTTTCTTGGATGTTATGTTAGTTGACATTTTCTTAAACAAAAACCACAGAATCATCTCATTGTATTCAATATTTTCTCTTCGAGTAACACCTGCCAATATAATAAACAATGTGACTTATGTAACTTGCAGAGTTCTCCACTTAATCCACACTAGAGATCTGTGGCCAGAACATGTCGAATCTGTGAATCTGATAGTTTATGAAGATTTGCTTTAAGTTAGAGTTGTGGTCAAGAGCCCCTGCATTATCTGGATCTGCATCTCCTGGGTCCCCTCTATAGGCAGCATCCCACCCAGGCTCTGCATCTGACAATGTTTTGTTCTTCATAAGTCAGCAAAGGAACCAAGTTCAGTGTGTGTTCAGTGTGACAGGAACAGCAGAAACCACTGCAAAAATGAATTGGAACTCTTAGCTCCCATGAGCACCTAAGAAAAATAACTACTCTTGGAAAGGGATTAGGGTTTTCATGGAAGGTATTTAATCTGTTTTCTTTGGGTGTATTCTGTTAGTAGTTAATGTGATGTGGGCTTGGGTACCACACTAGAAGCAGTACTAGAAAGTATTGGTCGTTCAACTTGTGCAAAGTATTAAACAAGCATGAGTTTATATCTTAATGCTCCCATAAGTCATAATTTTTGTTTCAGTTATTGGAATACTTCTTGATTATTAGTATTTGAAGCTGGTCCAACTCAAACAAAACTTGGGTCAATGGTTTCACTTTTAGTGGCAGAAAAATAAACTACGCAAAAGGTCTATGTCTATTTTTCTTAACTTTCCTTTCCTTTTTGGTCACTCAGCCAGATTTGAGGTGGTGAGGTATTGGAAAATATGCTCTACATATGAGTGTATGGACTGGAGAGGAAAGAAAGGGAGGGAGGGAGGGAAGGAGAGGGGGCCAAGAGCAAGTGCTTGCTATATTTGAATATGTTGAAAACTGTAAGCAAAGCTTGTTAAATAGCCCAAGAAGGTTGAGAGAAAGGTTTGGCTTAGACTGCCTGTAGTTGTTATTTCAATTATGTAAGTCTCACACACTGACTGTTGATGTATGTTTTTTGAGACATTAGTCAGGCTGTGGTATCTCTATGGCAGAAGAATCCATATCCTCAAACAGTTTTCTCACAGAGCACTAAAGGATGCGGCTCTTTTCTGGTATGCCTGTTTTCTGGTATTGTTAACAAAGTGCCATGTCTGTTGGGAATGATATCCAAGGATATGTTGGTGCCAATATTGAAGGTAGAACTTGTTAGAACAGAAGGACAGGACAGGAAATTGTGACTGACATTTTCTTGTATAGTAATTTAAGGTTACCATGAAAGCTTTTTTTGTCATAGTTAGGGTCTCTATTGCTGTTGTTTAACACTGTGACCAAGAGAAACTTGGGAAGAAAGGGTTCATTTTATGTTACAATTTGTAGTCTATCATTCAAGGAACTCAAGGCAAAAAAAAAACCCCAGAGACAGGAACTGTGGGAAAAACCATGGAGGAACACTACTTACTGGCTTGGTTAGCTGCTCTCTTATATAGCATTCAGGACCACATTTCCAGGCGTGGCACTCATCACAGTGAGGTGGTCCATTCCACATTAATCATCAATTAAGAAAATGTCCCACAGGCTTGCCCACAGTCAGACTAATAAAGGCATTTTCTCAATGATGCTTTCCTCTTCTCAGATGATCATAGCTTGTTTCAAGGTGAGAAAAATTAGTCAGCACATTGTTTTTAGTAGAGTTTAAGATACAAAAAAATTTTACAGGGCTTTTCCATAGCTAAGAACAGAGAATATTGAGTTTAATAAATAATTGGTTTACTGAAATACCAGCATTAGAAGTTTACCACTTGACAATAATAATCTTTGTCATGAGAGTTATCATGTCTTGGGTCTTGAAGATATTCAAAACAATCACTTTTCATGTAGTAATGCTACAAAAAATTAAGAAAAAAGCCACACATACTTGTCTGAACAATAACTAGCCTAAATTTACCCAAGTAGACAAGCATAGAGGTGAATAGCTATTATAGGAATTATTTTCAAATTTGTTCATATATTAAAGACAGGAACAAACAAAACATTGAAAATCAGGAGTTTGTTAAATAAATTATAGAACAAACATATAATATAGTTACAATTAATATTAAGGTGGGATGAAAATATATGTATCTATGTGCCTCATGTATGCAAATATATATGACTTTGAAACATTCAAACCCACAGAAAAGTTGAAAAATGGGTGCAAAAATACCTGCTGATAATCTCTTCCTCTGTGTGTGTGTGTGTGTGTGTGTGTGTGTGTGTGAGAGAGAGAGAGAGAGAGAGAGAGAGAATGAGCATAAATGTATGAGAATGTGTATGAATGTACATGTGTGTGTGTGTATGTTTTCTCTTCCAAGAGCAGGAGTATTTCTTTTTCAGAAACCTGTTAACATCTTAGGAAAATATGAATTTTATAACATGATTTATAAGTATATTTATCTTGTTCAATATTATTTTCCATAGCATTTTTTTCTTTTCTGGTACAAGTTCCAATGAACTTTTGCTTTTGGTATTGATATATCACCAGTTTTTAGGAGCCTCGGAATACTGTCCCTTTTATTCTTAGGGAAAATATTGGGTAGACATCCTGCACAATGTCCTGTTGTGTTAGTTTTTCATTGTAACAATCCTTGAGAAAGCAGCTTATAGAGGGAAGATTTGTTTGGCTCGTTTCAGGGATTGAAGGGAGTTTCCACACAGAATATTGAATGACAGAAGCCTTAGTGGAGAACAGAGATACTTGCCTAAGACAACCAGGAGTCAGAGAGAAACAGAGATAGAGGGAGTGACAACTGAGATACAGCTTCTGAAAATATACCTCCAGTGATCATGCACTTCTTCTAACTAGAATCTCCCTTTAAGGTTTCTATCACTTATAAGTAGACCAACAAATTACAAATCCATCAAGGAACTAATACACTGCTTGGGTCAGGACTCTCCACCTCTTTCTCCACCCCAGTCTAATTACATATCAGTGTCTAGGTTAGCCATATGGTAGACCAAGCTTCAGCACATAGGCCTTAGAGACTATTTCATAAACAAGTCACACGTTACCATTTTGAATTGTTTCTTCATGATTGGATGTATACTGAACATTTCAGACAAGAGCACCTTATATGTGAAGTGAATACCTTTTAGTGCACGCCACCAGAACACATATAGGTCTAACCTATTCAGTTTTTGGCAGGCATAGACTTGAGTGGTTTCAAGGTGTGAGGAATACCAAAAGTTTTAAGCACCATTTTGTTCCTACTAATTAATAAGGATGATATTTCAAGCTATAGATGTACCTTTAATCTTTACTAAGTATAATGGGTTACTATGGAGATCTCAATTGTATTTTTAAAATTGTCTACATACACAGGGCAAAAGTATAGAAATATCTGTCTTAAAGCATTCTAAGGCATTCATGATAGTTATGTTGAAATTGTATGAGTATAGATGGATTTATTGTTCTCTATTTTATTTGTTTTCTGTAGTATTTCATGGCAATAACCATATAGATTGTATACTTTGAAAAGATAATAAAATGGTTTAGAGGTAGGTGATAGTTTACGGCCTGAATTTCTCTTACTTTCTCTCTTTTCCTTCTTTCCACCTTTCCTTGTTCTCCCCCTTTCTTCCTTCCTCCCACCTTCCTATGTTTGTTTTCTTAAATTTATTTTTGAGCTAGGATATCCCAATAAGGTGCATGTTGGCCTAGAACTTGTGATTTTCCCCCCTCATTCAGCTTCCTGAATTTTGTGATTACAAGTGGATACCCACTGGCTGAGCATGGCTCAGTCTGACTATTGTATATACGGAACATTTGTTTTCCTTTGCAGCCTCTATCGTTGCTCTGATGACACTGGTATTTAACATATTGTGTGCTCATTTGGAGCCATTTTAAAGAATAATACCAGCTTCTACTTGCTATATATCCCTAGGAAGGAACAGGTAAATTAATTCAAAAGTGGAATTCCTTGTTTTTTTTTTTCCACAGAATTTAAAAACATATTTTAATAAGCATGGTGTGCCAGTGACAGCATCTGTTTGCTTCTTGCTTCAGAGTTGTATGAAAATGTCTTAATGTTGTCTGTTATTTGTGTATTACTCCCAGCAAATAATACATTATGCTATGGATGAAGATTCCCTCCAAGATTTCACTTAGCTATAACAATGAAGAAGGGGCTTTATTGCATAATCACTAGACTCTGCTAAGTGAAGGAGTGAGCAATCTAAGCTCATGTGATCTGGTGACACCAAATGTCAGGTGGCGGGGCCACTGAAAACTAACAGGGATGGCTCTAGGGTGAGACTTGGGAAAGTATGTTGGCTAATGACAGACTTGAAGAAAACCAAATCAGGTTACAGACTCATGCTGCCTCTGCTATGGATACAAAACCTGTTGTTGCTGGAAGCAAAGGCTGCCACAGGTGTTCTGTGGAAGTTGACCAAGCAGGAGGCGATGGTGTTGGGCTCTCCTTAGGGAAGGTTTCATTTCATCACTGGGAAAGCAGACAAGCTGGTGCAAAGGAAACCCACACCTAGTAACTGATACACAGCAATGACATCATTCTGGGAGATCAGAAGAAAACAGGGCCAGTGGAATATTGCATTCCATTTAACTAGAAGCAGGATGTGAGGGACTAATAGGGAGTTTAGACTGGGCAGTCTGAGGCTGAGTAGTATTGACTAGCTTTAGAAACCCAAAGAGTTTTGCATGTGTGTGCCTGTAAATAATAATGATGATGATTAAAATCATATTTAACTATATTAATATATTTATTATTATTTATTATTATGAGATAAGTCTCAAGTAACCCAGTGTGGCTTTGAACTTATGTAGCTGAGGATCACCCTAAAATCCTGATCCTTAAGTCTACCTCTCATTGATGTTGGCATTACAGATGTGCACCATTATACAGTTTTATGTAGTGCTGGAGAATCGATTCGAGGGCTTCAGGTTGTTAGGCAGGCTTCTAGCAACTAAGCCACATCCCTATTTCCCCATATAGCCTTCCAAAAGCAAATACTCTAAGACAAGATTTCTAGAGAATGTGGGAAGGCTGGCTCTTGGAAAAAAAATGTGACTAGATTTATTGATTATTTTGGTACCCAATTCCTACTTAATGTCCATCCTCACTATCACAGCATCCTCTTTCTTTTGGCTATATTTCTTTCACTGAAGAATCTGTTCTTTGTATATTTGAACTCAATGAGTTCATTCCAATAACTCTCAGCAGAGCTGGAAGAACTCTGTAAGATGTAAGATGGGATGAAATTCTAAGTTATTAACTGACTGGTTATGTGAACTAAGATGTAAGATGGGATGAAATTCTAAGTTATTAACTGACTGGTTATGTGAACTTGTGCAGACCTCAACCTCTCTGAGTTTTGGTTTTATCCAGAAAAAGGGGGAAACAGAAGCTAGCAGTTGTTAAGCATCTGTTAAGTGCTCTGTGTAGAATAGTTTGAGTTGGTCATTTAAAGCCTCCACACACTAGTGACACACAGAAAGATAAATCATTAGAAGCTTGCGGAAATGGAGGATCATCCTTCAAGAGAGTTTATCCAAAGAGAAGAGTAAGTTTCTGAGCTGGACTTGTTTTCCAACATGTTTCTAGCAGGCAGGAAGCCTAAGCAGAGCTCAGTGTTTCTTGTGCATACTCATGAGTCCAACCTCCTGGCTGCACTCTGAACTCTGTAAGTGGGGGCTATATGTGAAAAACAGAAAGGACTCCTTAAAGTAGACGTTGTAAGAAACTGAAGGCTTTTCAAACTTTGTGAAAAATATAACACTAATGACAGAAGAGAGGCATTTTCTGCATGGTGAATTATAATGAAAATTGTAGATGTTAATCCTTTTTATTTCTTGTTCCTATTCCCCTGTCAAGATATGGGAGCCACTTCTTCCATTGCCTTGAAATTGGACTGGTTTTAAATACTTCCTAAAATCTTTTCAGATTATAATATAATCATATCATTTCTTCCTTCTCTTTCTTCTTCCCTCACTTACCCATACACCCCAGCCCCTCCTTCAAATTCATGGCCTCTTTTCTCATTAATTGTTATTGCATGCGTACGTTTACATGTATGTACCTATATTTTCCTAAATAAAAACCCTCTAGTTTATATATTGTTACTCGTATGCTTATTTTCAGGGATGACTATTTGACACTGAAAAGCCAGTCAATGTTCTCATCCCTAGGGTAGACCACTTCTCTCACTTTCTAGATATAATATTTGATTAATAGAATGTGAGCTAAGTAATTTTCAGAAAATGGTTGTAAGAAGCCTTATAGTTTCTCATTTGTATGTGTGTGTGAGAGACAGATACAAGATAGATAGATAGAGGGAAAGAGACTCTAGTACCATGTAAGAAGTTCATCTTTTGCAATTTATTTTATTTTTCTTTATTTTGTGTATATGAATGTTTTGCCTGCATGTATGTCTAGGTACTATGTGTGTGCAGTGTTCTTGGAGGCTAGAAGAGGCTGTTAGATACCCTGAAGCTGGGCTTAAAAATGGTTATGAGTCACCTTGTGAGTGTTGGAAACTGAACCTGGGTCTTCTGGAAGAGCAACCAGTGCTCTTAATCACTAAGCCATTTCTCCAGTCTCAAGAGTTTATTTTAAGATCACCACTAATGAAAGTTCTTTTCTATGTAGAGAATTCCTAGAGGATAAGATATATAAGGAGAAAGATAGAGACCAAAGGGCATTAAAGTACAAAACATCTGAATGGAAAATTATCTGGGCAAGGACTCTCAATTTCTCTCTACCCAGTGATGATGTCCTGGGAAGCAGAGAGGGACAAGTCACACAGCCAAGTTCTTACATGGCTAATATGCAAAATCAAGAGCTGTTGTAATTAACAAAGTGAATATGAAATGAAGAAAAGTGTCACTTCACGTATCCTAGAAGTCAGATTTAAGGATTGTCTCTGTAATAATGTAGTGTAAAATGCACTTTAAAAGCTATTTCTATAAAGTAATATAAAAACCTAGGAGGGAGAAGAGAACGGTTAAGGTTGAGCACTAGTAGTAGAGACAAATAGCCCAAGTTTATTGAGCTATGAGCATTTTAACATTTGTCATCCATGGGGAGAAGTTGCAAATTATGTTGAGGAGCTGGTGATTATCTTGGCAAGGTTATAAATAAGCTTTCTTAGGGTCTGGTAGTTACGGTTCAATAGCTCTTGCATCTAGATCCTTCTCAAACAATCTTGGCTCTAACATGGCATGAATGTTATATTGGAATAGACTTGCACCAAAGCAGGTGCAGTATATGAACACAAAGTCTCTTTGGAGCAATAAACAAGTGTGTGTGTGTGTGTGTGTGTGTGTGTGTGTGTGTGTGTGTGTGTGTGAAACCCAGAGGTAATGTTTAGATCCTTTTTTTAGGAACCATCTATCTGGTTTTTGTTTCATTTCATTTCATTTTTTTTTTTTTTTTAGTAAGTTCTTTAACTGACATCAGCTCAGAAGTAGGAGAGGCTGGCTAGCCCAAATACTCCAAGGATCTGCCTAGGTTCACCTGCCCTAGCCATGGGATTGCAAGAATGAACTACCATCAGCATTTTATATGAGTCCTGGGGATTAAATTCAGGATCTCATGCTTGTACAGTAGGCACTTTACCATCTGAGCTATCTCACATCCCCTAGAAAACCTTTTTAAGCTACAGGACTTCTTTTTTTATTAGCTATTTTCTTAATTTACATTTCAAATGCTATCCTGAAAGTCCGCTATACCCTCACCCCTCTCTACTCCCCTACCCACCCACTCCCACTTCTTGGCCCTAGTGTTCCCCTGTATTGGGGCATATAAAGTTTGCAATACCAAGGGGCCTCTCTTCCCAATGATGGCTGACTAGGCCATCTTCTGCTACTTATGCAGCTAGAGACTTGAGCTCTGGGGGTTCTCATTAGTTCATATTGTTGTTCCATCTATAGGGTTGCAGATCCCTTTGGCTCTTGGGTACTTTCTCTAGATCATAAATTGGGGACCCTGCATTACATCCTATAGATGACTGTGAGCATCCACTTCTGTATTTGCCAGGCACTGGCATAGCCTCATATGAGACAGCTATATCAGAGTCCCTTCAGCAAACTCTTGCTGGCATATGCAATAGTGTCTTGGTTTGATGACTGATTATGGGATGGATCCCTGGGTGGGGTAGTCTCTGGATAAGGACTTAATTTTATTTGTTCAGAATAAATGCTTTTCTTTGTTGGCAAACCAACTGAATTGGAATTCTCTTTATAAGTTACAAAATGTGCGTAAACATCATGTGGAAATGTTGAATATAAAGAAAGACATCAGGTTTTTTGGACCAAGAACTTTATGCCTTTATAAAATATGACACGACCTTAAATAAGCCATGACCAGAGTACTAGACACAGATATGCAAGGCATGTGCTTCCTTGTTTCATGTGTTGGAGCTTTTCATCTGAGCACACAGCTTAACACTGGCAGTAGGTGTGGTCCTTGCTGTTTGTCAGAGATACTTGGCAAACTCTTCTCCCTTTCAGAGGTTGATAGGCACACAAGTGATAGGTAATTCACTTTAATTGTTGGAAAGGGAAGTGAATCAAAATACAAACAAGAGCAGACGCACGTGTTTTTCTGGATAGATATTTTCATTCTGAGAACCCCACAGGGGCTTGCATAACTGTGTAGTATATATAAGGCTGTTTTTCATGACAACTGCCAACAGATAGCTGGTCAGTTGTGGACACTTGAGTTCATTCTGAAGCTGGAGAAGTGGTCCAATTAATACGGGAGTGGCATTTCTTATATCTAACCAAACCTTACTCTTAGAAATTAAGATGCCAAGATACTATATTCTTGTTGCCCACGAAAACAATCCCTGTTTATTTGATTTTTCTGTAATTTTATTTAGATTATTTTACTTTATTTTATTTGTATGAGTGTTTTGCCCAACCTCTTGGCTTGTATATGCCTTGTACCTAAGGGGGTGAGAAGAGAATCCCCTAGAAGCTGAGACAGATCGTAAGTCCCCATGTGGGTACCTGGGTCAAACCCAGGTCTTCTGCAAGAGCAACAGGTACCCAGCTGCTGAGCCGTCTCTCTAGCCCCTGTGATTTTAATTAAAAACAAAGAAACAAACATTTTGTACTACATGGAAAGAAATGTATTTATAGACTTTACATCATCTCTCTCAGAATGACATGTTGGGTCAGGTTTCTCAGATTCTCACTGGACTCATTTCTAACCTACACCATGGTATCTCATGTATATCAAGTGCCAGTTAGAGGTAACTATATAGAAGGCTTTTGTCTGTAATGAAGGGGCAGGAAATCCAAGATAACAACTACTTCCCAACAAGTCCATTTTTTCTCTCTTCTCACTAAGATATTCATTTGAAACTTCAACCTAAAGGGGAGAAATAAATTTCAACTTCCTTGGACAGGCATGAGCTGGGATGACATCAGAACCCATGTGGGGCCACTAGCAAGGCATAGGATTCTCCCAAAGTATTTTGCTGGGTAAGAAAAACCTTTTGTAGGAAAATTAATTAGTAGTTGAATCTATTCATCATTTCAATATGGAAGACTGCTCTCAATCACTGTAGAAAACTGAAAGGTGATTAAAAATGAATTTATTTTATTGTATGCCTCATAGCTAATATTTATGAGACTGGCAGTTAGACCCATGACCAACTTGATTACATCCTTTGTGCCAGACGGTGAATTGAGGGTTTGCCTCTCTGGCTTATACACACAGAGATATAGCTGGTCAAATGAAAATTAAAATGTAGCATGCATTCTATTCTCACAACTTGGAAATTTGGGTCCAGAAAAGCAGATAATAAAATTTGCATTGTGATATGGTAAGACCAGGACTTATCAGACACTAACAATTCCACGTGTGTTTCAGTGTTGTTGGTCTCGGGTAGAAGAAGGAATACAGGGAATGAAATACCCATTCTTTGCACACACTTTGCAAAGATGATCAAGTAACTGGATGATATTGGATATTACCGTTTGGTACATATATAGAATGTTGCAATTACTTCTAGTTTATTTCTCCAAAAATTCAAGGAAATACAACAGCCACACAGGAAAGTACAGATGATAAAACTCAGGGGTTCTGATGAAGTGGGTTCAGCATCAGATGGGTGGAGCTCTCCATCCTAAATCCCTGTACCTGAGATTCCCTCGTTCCAGCATGCTCAAAGAAAACTTAAGGAAGGACAGACATTCTGATGGGCAAGAAAAGGGTCAGAAGGATATTAGAGGTGGAGACAGAGGAAGGGTTAAAAAAAACCCCAACTATATTAAAAACTATTTTTGACTTAGTAGCCGAGGGCATGTTTGTCCAAATATCTTTATATTTTTCCATGTATGAAAGAGAACAAGCAAGACCAAAGCCTTTTATCATTATCCTTACAAAGCAGTTTGCTTTATTCAATGCCTCTTAGATGGATATTTAGAATGTTCTATTTTCTTGTTTGTTTTGTTTTGTTACTATGTTCTATTTGGTTCTTTCAGAGAAAGAAGAACTGGGCAAAAGCAGATTCAGTTTGAGAGTAGATCTTTATAACCAAAGTCTCATCTAATCTTATGACGCTATGAAGAGAAAGAGAAAACAAAGTCATAAAAGAATGCAGCTTTCCTTGTATTTCAATGCCCGGACCAGGCTCCATTTGGACCAGGCTCCATTTGGTTAAGCTAGCAACGAAGTGTGCCCCTGTCAGTGTTGTATCTGCTGGAGGAATGAATAGAAAGCTCTTGTCTCCCAGGATGTCAGTGTAATGCCTTCCATCAGAATTAAGCTCCTTCAAAAACTTAGAGCTAAGCACCTCCTACAACATTTCACATCCCGGAAGGATTAGATTGCTGAAATCAAAGCGAGACCAGAGAGAAGGGCCCTTCAGGTTATCCAGTTCATCCTTTTTACTGCTGCGATTCTTCCTGCAGCAAGCGAGTGGCTGCTGTTTTGCTCTGTCCGGTTCTCAGTGTTCTGAATGAGGGAGCTTTCCACCTTTCCCCAGGGAAGCCAGTCTCTAATTTCACAGTTCTCCTTGCCAGGAAGTCATCTCTGATACCCATCTTGTGTTTTCCCTTCTGCTCTCTCTCAGTCCAGCCAGGCAGTCTTTGTCTCAAGACCCTTGTCTCTTTCCCTCTTGGCTGAATGCTGTTTCTCACCCTGCTTTCCGGAATTCTTTGTACGAAAACTCCTTTCAGGTGGTGTCTGATCCTTGGTTCTGGAGATGGCAACGGATGCCTTGCTCGTCCCTGCTGTTACTCTTGGCTTGTATATGTGAATACAAAACAAATAGGCTTAACTTCAACTTGAAATTGGGCATAAAACAATTCATTTTCACAACTTCCTCTAAAGCCCCTAAATATAATTCTGTTTAATGCTTCACCAATGGGCTTATTCTTATTCTTAGTGGATCAACTTTGCAGCACATATAACCACAAAGTCAGCTTTTTTATCCATCGAGAGCAAACCCTAGTTATGTATGCCATAAGACTGAGCTAACATTGCTGGTAAAATGTACTGTAGTGTTTGGTTCACAGTAAATTATCATAGTAAAACCTATGAGCTGCGGATATATTTCTGGATTTTGAAATTTGATTTTACTAAATTTATGTGCAAGAATGCTCATTGTGGCATCAATTATAAACACAAAAAACTGAAATAATGAATATATCCAGAAACAGGGGATTGAAGCTTGGGATTTTCATTAATAAATTACTTTATGTTAATTTATCAAAGTAATAAAGCAGAATACAAAGATTTATAATAATCCCAATTTCGTATTTGTAAATGTGCTAGAGAAATGTATAGTATACATAGATTAAAAACTCTAGGTATAAAAATGGTATCATTTTGCTAGCACATGACCTGTCTTAGTTTCTTTCCTGGTTGATGTGATAAAGTATTCTGACCAAAGCAACTTAGCAGAAAAAAGGCTTTAATTTTTGCTTACAGTTCATCACTGCAGACAAGGCACAGTGGTGGAAGCTTGAGACAGTTGGTCACATGACATCTACAGTCACAGTAGAGAGAGGATTAATGCATGTGTGCTCACTTGCTTCTGTGCTTGTGCCTAGCTCAATTTTTCTACACTTACACAGTTCAGGATTCTCTGCCTAGAGAAGGGTGCCACCCACAGCACGCTGGACCTCCCCACTTCAATGAACATAATTAAAGCACTCCTTACTGGACATACCCACAAACCAATCCAAAACAGACAATACCTCTTTAAGACTCTCCTCCAGATGAGTCTAGAATTTGTCAAGATGACAATTAAAACTAACCACCATTGTGGTCCCCCTCACCATAAGAGGATATTATTTTTAGTTTTTTACTTCTAGACATGGTATGTTTTTAATAATCCAAGTCTCTATAAAATAAATTATATAATTCATGTTTAAGAATATCTATTATTTGAATTGAAAAAAACGTCTTAAGGTTAATCTGTTGTAAAGTCCTTTTGCTTTACATTTAACACCTGGACAAACTTTTATGCTTGGTGAAGGACGATATAAAAAAATGATTGGCTTAGTAAGTCATGTTTGGAAGACTGTCAGAACATGATCATGGCCTTAGACAGGAGGACCCAGAACAGGTCTCGTGGCCTCTTGCTGACTTTCTGCCTCTGACTTCTCTCCATGGCTTGGTATACACAAAGAGTCATGTTTTGCTCAGGCAAGATTCTTCATACTCCTTTATATAAGGAAAGGACTTTATTTGATTATATGATCTTTAAATCAATGTACCTACAGTTGAACTATAGCTTTGGTGATCAAGAACTTTATGTCTCTGAGCATGGGAAAAAAATCAGATTTATAGTCTCTGTGGAAGTGAAGCTTAGATGGTGTACTGGGTAAACCTCACATAATGTTTAAGCTAGAGATTGCACAGCTGGTATGTGATAGAGAAGAACTAGGTTCTAGACTTCTTCCATGATATCCTCAACTCCAGCCATACCGCTAACAGGTGGCCTCCTGTGAATCAGCTTTCTGATCTGTAAAGTGGCTTTATTATTAAGAGTCTGGAGGACGAGAGCCTATGGAATATGGAAGTTGCCTTCTGACAATGGCAACTTTGAACAATGAAGCCAAATGCTGACTTAGAACTAGAGACAGAATCTTAGGATCCTAATTCCTAGATTGTCAGTCTATCTAGTCTCACTGGTATATATTGTGCTTTCCTTTTCTTTCTCTCTCTTTCTCTTTCTCTCTTCCTTTCTTCTTTTCTTTTTTATTAAATATTTTCTTTATTTACGTTTCAAATGTTATCCCATTTCTTAGTTTCCCCACCAAAAATCCCCTATCCCCTCCCACCTCCCCCTGCTCCCCAACCCACCCACTCCCATTTGTGGTCCTGGCATTCCCTATACTGGGGCATAGAGCCTTCACAGGACCAAGGGCCTCTCCTCCCACTGATGACCTACTAGGCCATCCTCTGCTACATATACAGCTAGAGTCACAAGTTCTAACATGTTTTCTTTGATTGGTCATATAGTTCCAAGGAGATCTGGAGGTACTGTTTAGTTCATATTGATGTTCCTCCTATGGGGTTTCAGATGCCTTCAGCTCCCTGGGTACTTTCTCTAGTTCCTTCATTGGGGACTTTGTGCTTCATCGTGTATGTGGGTTTTCTATTATTTATGTTGTTATTGAAGATCAGCCTTAATCTGGGGTGATCTAATAGGGTGCATGGGATTATTTCAGTATTTTTGTACCTGCTGAGGCCTGTTTGGTGACCATTTATATGGTCAGATTTGGAGAAGGTACCATGAGGTGCTGAGACGAGGTATATCCTTTTGTTTTAGGATGCAATGTTCTATAGATATCTGTTAAATTCATTTGTTTCATAACTTCTTTTAGATTCACTGTGTCTCTGTTTTATTTCTGTTTCCAGGATCTGTCCATTGATGATTGTGGGGTGTTGAAGTCTCCCACTATTCCTGTGTGAGGTGTAATGTGTTCTTTGAGTTTTAGCAAAGTTTCTTTAATGAATGTGGATGCCCTTGCATTTGGAGCATAGATGTTCAGAATTGAGAGTTCATCTTGGTAAATTTTACCTTTGTTGACTAAGAAGTGTCCTTCCTTATCTTTTTTGAGGATTTTAGGTTGAAAGTCAATTTTATTTGATATTAGAATGGCTACTCCAGCTTATTTCTTCAGACCATTTGCTTGGAAAATTGTTTTCCAGCCTTTTACTCTGAGGTAGTGTCTGTCTTTGTTGCTGAGGTGGGTTCCTTGTATGCAGCAAAAAAAATTTAGTCCTGTTTATGTAACCAGTCTGTAAGTTTATGTCTTTTTTATTGGGGAATTGAGTCCATTGATATTAAGATATATTAAGGAAAAGTCATTGTTGCTTCCTGTTATTTTTGTTTTTAGATTTGGAATTCTGTTCATGTGGCTATCTTCTTTAGGTTTGTTGAAAGATTACCTTCTTGCCTTTCCTCAAGCTTAATTTACCTCATTGTGTTGAAGTTTTCCCGTTATCCTTTGAAGGGCTGGATTTGTGGAAAGATATTGTGTAAATTTGGTTTTGTTATGGCATACCTTAGTTTCTCCATCTATAGTAATTGAGAGTTTTGCTGGGTATAGTAGCCTGGGCTGGCATTTGTGTTAGGGTCTGTATGACATCTGTCCAGGATCTTCTGGCTTTCATAGTCTCTGGGGAGAAGTCAGGTGTAATTCTGATAGGTCTCCCTTTATATGTTACTTGACCTTATTTCCTTACTGCTTTTCTATTCTTTGTTTTGTGCATTAGGTGTTTTGATTATTATGTGACAGGAGGAATTTCTTTTCTGTTCCAAACTATTTGGAGTTCTGTAGGCTTCTTGTATGTTCATGGGCATCTCTTTCTTTAAGTTGGGGACATTTTCTTCTATAATTTTGTTGAAGATATTTACTGGCCCTTTAAGTTGGAAATTTTCCTTCTTGTCTATACTTATTATCCTTAGGTTTGGTCTTCTCATTGTGTCCTGGATTTCCTGGATGTTTTGTGTTAGAATCTTTTTGCATTTTGCATTTTCTTTGATAGCTGTTTCAATGTTTCCTATGATATCTTCTGCACTGGCAATTCTCCTATATCTTTTATTGTGTTGGTTATGCTTGCATCCTTGGCTCCTGACTTATTTTCAGAGTGGTCTCCTTAGGTGATTTCTTTAGTGTTTTTACTTCCATTTTTAGATCCTGTATGGTTTTGTTCAATTCTTTTACCTGATTGGATGTGTTCTCCTGTATTTTTTAAGGGGGTTATTTATGTCCTTCTTAAAGTCCTCCATCATCATCATGTGAAGTGACTTTAAATCCACATCTTGTTTTTCTGGTGTGATGGTGAATCCAGGACTTGCTAAGGTAGGAGAGTTTGGTTCGAATGATGCCAAGTAGCCTTGGCTTCTGTTGTTTCTGTTCTTATGCTTGCCTCCTGCCATCTGATTATCTCAAGTGCTTGCTGCCCTAAATATATCTGATTGGATCTTTTCCTTCCTGTAATTCTGGTTGATTCAGGACTCTTCAGAGTCCAGCTTTCTCTGTGATCCTGTGATTGCCAGATCCTGTGAACCTGACATTCTTGGTGTGTTATAGTTCTTGGCAGTCAAGCTTCCTCTGAGACCCTGAGATCCTCGTGGGACCAAGCTCCTAGTATCCTGGTATTCTGGAGTCCTAAGGTCCTGAGCATGTTACAGCACTTGGAAGTGGTGTCTCCTCTGGGGACCATAGGGCTGTCTGGTGTGTTTGAAACCAAGGTATACCAGCACCAACCAGTAGGGAACCTGAGCTGCTGGTCAGGCAGGGCTCCTATAACCTTGCTTCTGCTGTCACACGCCCATCACGATTATTTTGGAACAGATGCTGTGTTCCACTCATCAGTGATCCTAAGATCCTAGGCGCGCTAGGGTGCCCGCAGTCTGGAGTGTCCTCTGGGGACTGTGGGACCATCTGCCTAGTTCTTACTCAATGTGGCCTGGAGCTGGTGCAGACCAGAAGGAACCCAAGTCTCTGGTTGGATAGGTTTCCTGTGTCCTTGCCCCTACTGGCACAGGCCTGTCACAATTGTTTTGGAACCGATGTTGCATTCCACACATCCGTGATCCGAAGGTCCTGGGAGTGCTAGGGTGCCCATGGTGTGGAGTGTCCTCTGGGGACCATGGCACCATCTTCTGAGTTTGCACCCAAGGTGGCCCAGAGCTGGCGCTGATTGGAAGTCCTTCCCTCCCTTCCTTCCTTCCTTCCTTCCTTCCTTCCTTCCTTCCTTCCTTCCTTCCTTCCTTCTTTCTTTCTTTCTTTCTTTCTTTCTTTCTTTCTTTCTCTTTCTTTCCTCCCCATCTCTCTGAGTTCAGGCTGGCCTTGAATTTGGATATCTGCTTCGTTCTGCCTCCCAAGTTCTGAGACTAAAGGTGTATGCCACCCTTGCCCAGATATTGGGGTTATTTCAATGAAAGAAAATATCTAGCATTGAAGAGTAAATGCTCTGCCCCAGTTACATTTTCTTTTTCTTGTTACAAGATTCAATCCCAAAGGACTTTCTGTTCTTAGCAGACTCTTACCCTCTGTGTTCCAAGTTACCCAACTTTGTGTTCACTGCCATTTTGTTAAAGATGTTTCTAAGTGAAAAAATTGACTGATAATTATAGCTTGAACAGTGAATCCTTATGCCAAATTGTTTCTGAAGAGCTAAGATTTGAATTCCCCATGGAAACTTTTCAGCCTCTTCTTTGTCTGAGATATTTGTATCACACGAGCAGCATAGTCAGGGGCTATGATCTTTCCACATTTACCAACCTAGTGAGGTACTCACTGCTGCATCGAGGTGGGTCTCTGCCAGTTTCAGAGTCACCTGTCTTTAGCGTAAGTTGACATAGGAGGAATCTGATATCTCTCTCATCTCAGACAAGAGGCAACTGAGAAGGTATGTGTTGAAAATGAGCTACTGTAAATAGCTTGTCTTATCTGACCCGTAGTAGTGTTAGTTATATGTAGCTAACATGACTTTCTTTGTTTTTCAAAATCCTTTTTTTCTGCCAAGCCTAAAATGGCTTGAGGAGCTCTTTCTGCTCGAGGCACTCTTCCAGCTCCCACGATGACTCCATGTTGCAATGTGCTTTGTGTCTGCTCTGTTGACCTCTCACCTCTGGAACACAAAGTCAGCTTTTAAAGATTTCACTCTTTGCTTCAAGCTTCACGCTGGGTGCCTGCTGTGGACCACATTTTGCATGTTTTTCTAGTGATTTTCAACTACTTCCTTGGAAAAAATGTCCATATCTGAATCATTTGTTGATAATTAGGGTGGCCAGCATTCTATTACAAGGCCTACATTAAGATATCATGTGCAGTAGTATCAAAACTTTGTATTATAAAAGGGTGGAGGGTCACAGGAAGAGGTTTGGAATGAGATTCTGTGATCTAAATGTTCTTGGTCACATTGCCAGTGGTAATAACAATTGAAGTTTGAAGTGATTTACAGATCAAAAATAAGATCACAGGACTACTGAGATGGTTCGGAGAGTAAAGCACACATTGTGCAAGCAGAAGAGTTTGCATGAGTTTGGATCTTTAGAATCCATGCAAACATGGATGCAATGGTACAAGAATGGCATCCAGCACTCCTGTAGTGAGATGGAAGATAGACAGACAGAAGTATCCTCAGAAACTCACAGGGCAGTTAGTCTGATACATACAGCAATAAATAAGAGACTATGAGGGCTGGAGAGATGTATCTGTTGTTAAGAGCAGTGTCTGCCCTTCCAGAGGATCTGGGTTCAGTTCCAGCACACATATGACAGCTCACAACTAAGTGTAACTACACCTCTACAATATCATACCCTCCCCAGCACTCCAGAAGCACTGTATGTACCCATATGAAGCATAGACCTACATGCAGATAAAACACCATATACATAGAATAGATCAGAAAGGGACAGACAGGGATACTGAGTCTGAAATAACACCCCAGGTTGTCCTCTACACACATGCTCTGACACATGCACATCATAAAACATCCACACCATGTCAGATGCAGACCATGGCACATGCACATCCTGACATATGCATACTGTGGTACATACATACCATGACACATGCATATCCTGGCACATGCATGCCCTAGCACATGTTCACCCATACTCACACATGGGGACACACACATTTATTATATACATCAATATACATACATCCACAAAGATTAAAAGAAAACTAAAACAATAAAAAAGCCAACTTAGAGATATTAGTAATTTATCTAATAGAATCTCTTCAGTATCTATTTTATACCATGTACTCGAGCCTTAAATATTAGCAAGGCATGGTTCTTTGCATTCTGTCTAAACTTGTAAATTACTTATTTAGTTTTTATAACTCTGTAAAGCAAGATATAATTTTTCAAATATGATCAATTAAATGCAGAGAGACTATGTTAATTTATTCTATGTTTTAAAGGGCAGGTACAGGCTTCCTTGAGTAAGCTTCTCTCTTTCCTGGGAACACAGGCCCTAGGTTCAAACATCTGGGCATCTAGAGCCAGGCAAATCAGTAGCTTATAAACTTTGCAACTCCTTTAGGCTAAAATAAGAAAAAAAAAATACTCTGTATTACTGTGAGACAGCCATGGGTTCTGTAGGTAAGAAACATTGTATACTACCTGGTACACAGTATCTCTCAACCATATTACTGTGATAAGAACAAGAATGATTATGCTGTAGTTACAGAGTGAATCAATGGGAATCTTGGGAAAAATATACTATCTGAAGTTCAGTATGACCAAAGACATATGTAAATTTTGATGGACATTTTCACAAGTCACTATAAAACATATAAAATACATCTTAATTAAGTAATTTATTTGTTCAATAATAAATACTTGTTCAGCAGTTGCTGTGTGGCAGACACACATATGGGCACTGGAAGTCTCCATGGAAGACACTAATTTTCAGAAGCAGATTGCAAGCATCTCCTTTTTCTTTTACATATTATGTATGATTTTTATAAAATTATTTCTTTTTTAGTTATTTCTCTTTAAATCCTGTTCACTGTCCCCCTCCTGGTCACATCCTTCAACAATCCTTCCTCCATCCTTTCTCTCTTTTTTCTCTGAGTAGGTGGGTGCTCCCCTGGGTATTCCCCAACCCTGGCACATCAAGGGGTTGCTAGGCTAGGCACTTCCTATCCCACTGAGGTCAGACAAGGCTGCCCAGCTAGAGGAACATATCCCATGTGCAGGCAACAGCTTTTGGGGAAGGCCTAGCACCAGTTACTCTTGACCCACATAAAAGTCAAGCTACATATCTGTTACATATGGCGGGAGACTTAGATCCGGCCTGTGTAAGTTCTTTGGTTGGTGGTTCAGTCTCAGAGTTCCAAGGGTGCAGGTTAATTGATTCTGTTGGTCTTGTGGAGATCCTATCCCCTATAGGTCACAATCTTTCCTCCTATTTTTCCATAAGAGACCCCAAGCTCCATCCAAGTTTGGCTGTGGGTGTCTACATCTGTATGAGTCAGATGCTGGGTGGAGCCTTTTAAGGAACTGATGCTAGACTGTCGTCTGTAAGCATAGGAGAATATCAGTAATAGTGTTAGAGACTGGTACTTGCCAATGGGATAGGTCTCAAGTTGGGCATGTTATTGTTTAGCTGTTCCCTCAGTCTCTGTTCCGTCCAACCTCCTTGCATTTTTTGAAGACAGGATAAATTTGGGGTCAAAAGTTTTTGGGATGGGTTGGGTGTCCCTGTTGTTCGATTGGAGTTCCTCCTTGGCCACTGGAGGTGGCCTCTTCAGGTTCCATATCCCTAGCACTATGAGTCATAGTTAAGGACATCCCAATTGATTCTTGGGTTCCTCCCTTTTCCCAGTTCTGTCTCTTCCTGAAAAAGGCAAGATTTTTTTTACCTTCCTACCCCCATTAGATGCATATTTCCATTCATTCTCATGGACATCTTGCCATCCCTCCTGTCCCTCTCACACCTAATCCTGAACCACTCCAATGCCTTCCACATCCCCTCTCTCATCCAGTTCCCTTCCTCCATATGCCTCTTATTACTATTTTATTTCCCCTTCTAAATAGGATTCAAGTTTCCTCATGTGGGCCTTCCTTCTTGTTTAGCTTCTTTGGGTTTGTGGAGTATAACATGGGAATCTTTTATTTTATGGCCAATATCCAGTTATAAGTTGTTATACTATGTATGTCCTTTTTGGACTGGGTTACCTCACTCAGGAGGAAATTCTCAAGATCCATCCATTTGTCTGATTGCAGGCATTTTCAATGTCAGCATTTATTATATGAATGAGATCAGAGAGTTATATGATTTACTACTAATGCCTGACGAAATGGCAGCATCAGGATGCCAAGTGCTTCTCAGTACTTCTGGAGCTGCTTTATGACTATCTGTAGTAAGAAGAGCTCTTGGTTATAGAGCCACCTTCTTTTTTTGGTGAAATGACTTTGTCCGCAAGTCAATCAATAGGGTCTTCAAGAGAGAGAGTGGAGACTGAGGGGCAAGAGATTAGAAGACTGGAGAGAACACAGGCTGTCTGCTCAACTCTCAAATCTCATTTATTGGAAGGCAACTATGGGTATATAAGCACAAGCTGGGGAGTGAAGCTGGAGACACTTAACCACAAGTCCAGGATGCATAGGAGAAAAACAAGATGTTTTCAGTATGTTCAGCTGTGGTGGGCTTCTAGCAAAAACATCATGCTAGGAAAACAAGTCTCTTGTCAGGGTGGAAAAGTATCACCTGTAAGTAAATAGCCTGAGATGGCTACAGAGATGATAGCCACTTTCTGATAAGAGTCAGCTCCCAACAGGTCCCTCTTTTAAATTTTTTCAAAAGGGAAGGCTGGGAAAACTTATGGAAACTGTGCCTGTCTTAGGTTGGAACAGACCCTAGCCTCCCTTTCCCCATCTCTGGACACTCTGCCCTTTTTTGTTTGAGCTCCTGTCTTAGGTTGGTGCGGCCTCCCAATTAGGGGCAGGGGTCTTGTGGTGTTTTCTTACCTGTTATTGGCTATCTGGTTTAGTGCATAAGTTAGGGGCTATTCCTCATCAGTCTCCATGACAGAGGTTTTAGAGTCCCTTACTTCCAGCCTATGATAATGGACCTGTATTGCTTTCATTTGAATAGTGTCTATCTGCTGTCTTACAAAACCCATAAATTTGTTGAACAGTACAGGCCTGAGAGATGAGAATAAGTAGTCTGGGTATCTTTGTTTTCCCTCAATACAGGAGTAATATCCCTGAATGGCCATAGAGTTTCTAATTTTGTACATGGGCTATAGGTGGGGACCACCAAATGTGGCCTGTGGCTACACAGTGCCTACCAGCACAGTATGCTTCGCCAGGGCCTCCACATTTTCTCTTAGAGCTATTTTCTGCAGGACACACATCAGAGTGTTGAACCCAATTTATACAGTCAAAGAGATGTAGTAAGAAGAGCTCTTGGTTATAGAGCTAAATCATAAGTCGGAGAACCAAGAGTCCAATGAAGGCACCTTGAAGGCTCTGGTGATGATGTCTCCTTCAGCATTGAGGACTTCCCAAGTCAGGTTATATGGCGTATGCTGGTTGATCTGTTCCAGTTTGAAGGAAATATTCATGTTCCCTGCAAAGAAGAAACAGGGTTCTCAGGGGGTTTCTCCTCCCTGGACCTGTTATTATTGTTTATTTGTTTAATCAGTTTCTCTGGTAGCCACCGTGTAGCATCTGCTGTTTGGGAATATATACAGACAGAACCACTTCCCCAGATAAGCACTGGGCCTGGCCCATTCCAGGTTCTGGTTAATTTTTTTTTTCCAGAGGACTGTTGCAAAATTCATTTTGGTATCAGGATGCTAAAATCTATCTGCAGCAGATTTTATTTATGGGGGATCCCGTGGTAGGGTACCATTCCTCCTTTTAAAATTTTTTCCTAAACTTTTCCCTGGGGAAAACCCAGAGTTTTATCATCTGAGCCATGATTACTTCATTGGGGCGACACATAATCAATCCCAGATGGGATAACAGATCTCAGCCCCAGAGATTAATGGGAAGACCCAGGATGACATATGGTTGACTATTTCCTGTATTTCCTTCTTTATCTTTCCACTTCAGCACCTTAGAACTTTGTTGTGGATTTTGACTTTAGCCAATACCACTTAGATTTGTCAAGGTTGGAGTCAGAGGCCAGGTGGTGGGCCAATCATTTTGTTTTATACTAGTCACATTGACCCCATGTATCAACCAAGCCTCAGATTGTCTTTCCATCAAGTCGTATTGTCATCACAGGTTTTTGTTTAACCAGTATGCATCAGAGGAACCAAAGCCTTGATCCCTCTCTTAGGACTCTTATATTAGTGGTTAGTAGGAAGCTATGGAAGTAACAGTAGCTGAGCTATCCTCCTTCCTGTGGGGATGGTGACTATATTATGCACTGCCTTGGCCATTACCTTAATCTCTCCTTGATAATCTTTGTCTATAACACAAGGGAAAAATTGTAGTCCCTGCATGGTAGCACTGCTTCTTCCCATTATCAGGCCAAACACATTTGGATAGAGCTGTCCAAACATTCCGGTGGGTAGGGCCTGAGGTCCCTTTTCTGGGGTTAGTACTATGTGGGTGGCAGAACTGAGGTCCAGTCCTGTGCTTCCTGGGGTTGCTTGACTAAATTCTAAAAGGGATTGTTGTTGCTTGTTGACATGAAGCTGACGGCCCCATAAGCGTGTTTTGGCTTGTGTTGGTTCAGGGCCTGGGGCCGGCCCCTGCTCCTGTTTCCCTGATTAGGGAAAAGGGTGTTCCCTTGTGTATCTGTCTTGGATCTACACCATTAGCCCAATGTTTTCCACGTTTGCAACTCGGGCATAGCCCAGGCTGTTTCCTGGGCTGTCTCAGAGTTGAGTCGTTTCCTACCCTGCAATCTTTTGCAAAATATCCAGGCTTGCCACACTTAAAACAGGCCTTTTTGTCTCTACTTGCCTAGAAGTCTCTTACTGACTCTCCTTGCATGGCAGCCACCACAGCTAAGCCCTGTTGGTGGGAGGGCCCTATGTCAGAACAGAGTCTGATGTACCCAGTAAGGTCTGTCTTCTTCCTGTAGGGTCTAATGGCTACTTGACAGACAGGATTGGCATTTTCAAATGCAAGCTGTTTCACATAGTCTACACCTGCCTCCTTGCTGTTGTCATCAGTCAATAAACAAAATCAGAAAATCTTCCATCAGGCCCTTGTCTGACTGCTATCAAAGATATGCCAGCATCTCCCTTTACCAGGAGTTTACACCAAGCCTTCATAGCTGCGTTTTGAATTTGAGCAAAGAAGCCTGGGTCATATTGCATCTGGTCATCACTTGAAGAAAATTGTCCTTCTCCCAATAAGACATCAAAGGGCCAAGCATTGCCTGCCTGAGAATTCCTCCTAGCCATCCCATTACAATTATCATGATACTCTGATTTCCAGATAAGATGGTCACCACCAATAAGAACTGTTCTTACTAGGGTACTCCAATCCCCAGAAGTCAGCCACTCCTCTGTGGCAGATTCCAGGATTGCAAGAGTTAACGGAGCAGTGGCGCTGTACTGTGACACTGCATTTTTTAATTCTTTGATAATTTGGAAATTGAAACCTGTGTGATGTCTCCAAGCAACCCCTTGAGCATCTATGGTCTCTGATATAGGGAAAGCCTCAGCTTCTCCCTCCTCTGGGCTATCTGAGGCTAAACAAAAACTAGAGGGCAGGGGCTGTCTTTGGACTCTGCGTTGAGGAATGTGAGGACCTGGGGGATTTTCTCAGATGGCTTTGCCCTCCGGAGACGTCTTCCTAGTCTTTAATTCTTATAGCTAATTAAGTCCTGATACTCTTCCTCTAATTTTATTTGTTGTTTTAGGGCTGAGATTTTATCCTGCAATTCCTTTCTAGGGTCCAAGATAGCCATCCCTAGGACACCCTCAGGTGGTCCAGGGGGTGCAGATGGAGGAGGGACATTCAGGATCGTGATATTTGGCTGCTGCTTCCTCCAGGTTATCCCTGTCAAACTCAGAGAACATATAGTGACAAGCAGTTGCCACAAAGAACATTTCAAAGCAGATTATAAAACCCTGCAGACCTATGGCAACAGCTTCTGTACTTTACCATTCCCAGGTATGCTTTTCTGAAATAACAAAACAATAAATACCTCTTTCCAAAAGGAAACAAAAACCATGGGTTTCACACAGAGAAACTTGCTAACAGGTTGTATAGGGCTATGCTTTTCCTTTAGGACTTTGTAAAACATCAGCTGGCAGTACACAGCAAACAGTTTTGACAAACTGCTTAATATAACCAGGTATGTTCAAGCATTGGAGAAACTAAAGTTTTCATCATCACTTATTTCTTGGCCCATTTTTGTTACCATGACTCACTGGTTTCGACCCTTCTTCTAGTAACGTCCCTCATGGGGTCTCTCATTTTCTCTGTCCCTGTTCGGGTGCCAGGTGACCCGGTTGGCGGGCCAGTCAACTGGGTCCACAAGAGACTCAAAGAATGGAGTCAACACAGGCTATCTGCTCAAGGCTCATTTATTGAAAGGCAACTATGGGTATATATGCACTCGCTGGGGAGTGCAGCTGGGGTGTGCAGCTGGAGACACTTAACCACAGGTCCAGGACGTATAGGAGAAAAACAAGATGTTATCAGCGTGTTGCACTTTTGACTTCTTACAAAAACATCATGCTAGGAAAACAAGTCTCTTGTCAGGGTTGGGAAGTACCACCTGTAAGTAAATAGCCCAAGATGGCTCAGAGATGATAGCTGCTTTCTGCTAAGAGTTGGCTCCCAACAGTGAAAGAATGGAAGTGGTTGTAGAATGTTGAACAAATCTGAAATCCTAGCATATTATAATTATAATTTATTCAGAGGTGTTCAAACAGGGAAAAGTGAAGTAAAAAGGAACACACTAGCTAAGAAGTGACATGGGAAATCTCCATGTTTGAATACAGAGCTAGTCCGTAGACAGGCAGGTATCTGCTCATGTGACAACTATGACTTACTCTATAATTAGGGTTTTGTTTTAGTACCTACTGTGGTTTGAATATGAAAGGTTTCCCATAGGCTCATGTGTGTGAACACATGATCCCTAGTTAGTGGTGTTGTTTCAGAAGGTTATGGTACTTTAGGAGGTGGAGTCTTGCTGGGTGAAATGCATCATTTTGAAGATTTATGGCTTGGTCTCCTGATGACTGTGGCAACATGACAATCTGGCCTCATGCTTCTGATGCCATGGATTATCCACCATGGTGGACTCTATCCCTTTGAAATAGTAAGTTAAGAAAAACTCTTTTTCTTCTCTAAACTGCTAGTGTCAACATATTTATCATAGCAACGTAAATCATAAAACAAATACAGTGACCAATAGCTTGCATACCCTAAGCCCCTTCTTTGCTTACAACATAAACATGTACCATAAGCTTAGGCATCAACAGCTAACATGGAGCTTTTATAAAGCACCCAGTATGTGCTAGACTGACTTAAATTATCTAATATTCTAAAAGTAATGGAAGCAAGTACCAACTGCTATCGTCATAAGGTTATCATTGTTCAAGTGTAATTTCTGTTATTATAATAAAACACTCAGACCAAAAGCAACTGAGGGGAAGAAAGGGCTGATTTGGCTTATACTTCCAAGTCACAGTCTGTTACTGAAGGAAGTCAAGGTAGGAACTGAATCATAAACTTGAAGCAGAGACCACAGAGGAACATTGGATGATGGCTTGTTCACATGCTCATTCTTAGCTAGCTTTCTTATATAGGTCAGACAGATCTGCCCAGTGAATGGTGCTGCTCACAGTGGGCTTGGACTTCCTACTACATTAATTAACAATCAAGATAATGTTTCATCACTAATTCATTGATTATTATACTTCTGGCCTTTTCTACAAATTCCTTAAAATCTTGTAACCAAGGTACTCAATGACCTTTAGTGCCAGATAGGAGTTGTGGATTTATCACTTATATCTTATGCTTGTTTTGGATCTCAGTGTTGAAGTCCAATCTTCAAAATGTATTGAAGTGGAGTATCATACATTTTTTTGTGGGGCTAACTTCACTGATCAGTCTCTACATTGGCCTGGGGTAAGACACTAAGTATCCCTACACAACATCAATCAGCGTGAACTGCTATCTTCTATCTTCACTACTTGTGGGATAAGCAGGCTATAGTAACACTAGCTCAGCTCTTGTTGGACTTTTCTCTCCTGTGCTGATGCACAAAGCCCTCTCTCCCTCTAATGCCCCAATGGGCCTTGAGAATATAGCAAATGTCTTTACTGTAACCCCTCATCTAGCTTTTTCTAGGCCCTATGCCTGTTCTACTTGGTATCCTTAGGGAAAAATTGAATCTATTAGGTACCTAGCTACTTAAAGACAACAGAGGAAAATGTTATACTTGGAGAGAACTTGAACATCAAACTTCTACAAAGTGTATACAGAAAGGCTCCTTGTTCCTGTGTTTAAAATCATCTTGCTTTCAGGGATGGGAAAGGTGACTCCTGGGTTTGTGAGGAAGTGGGATAACAGACTATAAAGATATCTTGTCCCTTCTCTCTATCCAGTGTTCTTAGATATCCACTCAGGCAGTGAGAATTCCCAGAAGATACAGGTAAAATGGTCTCCAAGTCCATCTCCATCACATGGCCACACATATCCAAGACGGTCTCACTTAGCCTCAAGTTCCAACCATGACAATGCCTTCTCACACAGACAATAAACTACTTAAAACCACTTTTAAGGAAAGCCACTGAACTATAATATTGGTGAATGGCAGCCTTTTCCATGTTAAAGAAATGATGCCTCTATGTTGGCTGAGCAATGAGCGGAACTAAACACTGAATTTCAGCATGATGAAACAGCAGTGGTAGACGTGTGCTGTTTGTATATAGAACAAATGGGACTTTTGCTTAATGTGAATCTGTGAAACATCTCGTTATTGCAGAGGAACAATCATATAGGAACTAGAGAATTCTAAATTATATGCTCACTATCACTCATTCCCATGTAAAATCTTCAAATTTCTAAGAACAATTAGGAAAATATTAATTAACAATTAACAATACAATAAGAATTAAGAAAATTAAGAAAAGAAAATATGTATCATAACGTGAACTAACGACTGTTTCTCAAAAACACTGTGCTTTCTTCCCACTGACCCTCAGTTTTTAGAGATGTCCATACCTACATACTGACTCCTACCAGGATGCATATGGAATGAGCAGATTGGTGGTGGCACTGGGCTGTACCAGAGTGGCTGGATGGGAAAAACAGATGCTCTTGATGAACACAACTGAAATCATCACTCAGGCCATCACTAGCGAAAGCCTTGGGTAAATATTCTTAAAACCCAAGTATCCACTTTAAAAACTAATTGCCTTTGACATTGGAAATGCACACCATGGGTTTCATGTGGACGCCTTTCCTTTGAGGTCTACAGTATTTACTGCTGGGCTCCACATGTGTTCAAATGCAAAATATAATTGGGAAGTTCTAACTCATTTTAGCTTGACAATGAGAACCAATCATGAGGAGTCGGGAAATGAGATGCATCTAACAGTTCCACTAATGTGGGGAGACTATTTACCCAGAATTGTATCATGATGCCCAGTCATCCCCCAACACACCCTTGCTTTGGTTGCATCTACCTCAATCATCTATAGTAAAATGAGATGAAGAATTTGGGGGAGGGGGTAGTAATATTTAACTTGTGTGCTTCTTGTTCTGTTGTTTTGGCTTTTCGTAGAGCTTTACATTGTTTATAGAGTCAGTGCTTACATATCACAAGCTTAATCCTGGGCATGGTGTTAAAATTCTGAGCTTTAAATAATGTTTCTGGAGTCCTTGGGCTCATTATTTTTACATGTAGGGTTAGATTGTTTTTTGTTTTTTTGTTTTTTGTTTTTTTGTCAACAAGTTTGGAACATCACTGTAATAAAACATTTCTCTAGTTTTTGAGCAGCAAAGAAAATGAAATGTGTTCAGGGAAGGAAAAGAAATTAGAAATTAAGGCTATCCTAACAGATATGCCTGCAAACTAAGTGTTCATTGATTTTCGAAAAGTTTTGCAAAACTAGATTGAATTCTCATTTCTTTCTGGTGGCATGGTGATGCCGCTTCTTATACATTAGTACAATTAGAGATCTAGTTATTTGTAAAAAGCAAAATTGGTCATTTATTCATAAATTCTAGATTTCTAAATAGTTGATGTGCTAATCTCTGTGCATTGATTTGGTTAAATAACTCATTTAATCTTGTATTGAAATGTTACAAAATGACAAGAGAAAGAAAGGAAGGAGAAAGAGAGAGACAGAAGGACATACAGAGAGAGAGAGAGAGAAACATAGAAAGATGTGGATAGCCCTGGGGCTAATTATATTTGATGTTAATTCCATTCTCCTGTGAGTGGTTGCGAACAAGGAATAAGTCAGCACTCAGGTGATTTCCTGTAAACCTGCTTCCCACCTTAGTTTGTAAAATAAAGGAGAGCTGATGATTGGACAGATAAAAGGGAAGGTGGAGAGGAAAGTGAGGAGCGAGAGAAGGAGAAAATGGAAGAGGGAGAGGTCACAGAGAAGGAGGAGGAGGAAGAAGAAGAACTGGAGAAACTGCATGTTCTAAGGGGTATCAGAGATGTGGAAGATGGTAGTGTAGAGGTAGATCTGCCCAATCAAGGCACACAGTATATAGTCATAATTAACTGAGTTGTGTTGTCATTGCAAGGCATATTTGGGTTAGAGATTTACCGCAACAGAAAGAGATGGAGAGACACACAGAGAAAATAGGATAGAAAAAAGGAAGCCCTTCTGTTTGCCAGCCCTCCAGTCTCCACACCACCACACAAAGCTTTCGAGTCTTAAATTTGCTTTCCATTAAGACATTGGTTAGACGGCAGCTGTTGAACCTCTTAAGAGAATACACGATATGGTAATAAACATCATCTCAGAAATAGGCTTTCTGTTCACTTTACTAGGAAGCACAGTAATGAGCTCTGCATGTTCTGTACACTTTTTGCTCCAGAGCCTGGTTTTAAACAGGGGGCCTAGGGGTAGGACTTACTGCAACTGGTTTGCTTCCTACCTAGCAAATGGAAATGTTTGTTTTGTCTTTTCAATTCCAGCCACCCCTGACCATGCAGTTTGTTGTAAAATGTTCTTTGAAGTTCATGTGTCATCCATTTGCTATGAGCATTGAGGCTGGCATGCTATATTCTTCTCTTCCATTGTGTTTAGTGTCCCAGTTTCTTTGGGGGAAGGTTCAAGTCTGGCAGTCCACATCCCTTGCGGTATAGAACTCCATGCATGATGTTGGTTTCACCAGATGGGGTCTGAAACTTTAAGGCCATGAGCTCACTGTTTGTGTAGAAAAGCCAATTTATAGGGGAGTCTAAGGGTGATGATTTTAATGCAAACAAATGACTTAAGGAAGATTTCCCGGATGCTTCATGGTATGTGCTCAGCTGGCTGTGTGAACAATTGATGTGGCTTCTCTTTCTCCACAGCAGCAGGCAGCCCTGGGGAAAGTTGGAAGAAGACAGATGTGGCTCAGGACAGTTGTTTATAAATACAGATGTGAACAGGGGAGGGAAAGGAATTAGAATGTAAGGGCATCCAAATGCATTCCTCATTCTATTAGGGGCACACAGGAGCCACTTGAGTGACCCACATACCTACACTGAATCTTGATATTACAAGTTAAGAACTCATTTAAGCATGTTCTGTTTTTTATCTGTGCAAAGCACTTTAAAGTTTGCATGACACTTAAAACAGTCAATTTCTTTCTTATTCATTCTATTCTCACGACTCCACTGTGATATTGATTCTATTGCTCCTAGCTTCTAAGTGAGGGTAGAGTCAAGACTTTGAAAAAATGCCAGCTTCAGTTTCCCTTGTTGCCTCTTGCCTTATCTTCTTAGGAATTAAGGAAAGAAATCTACAGATTGCTTAAGTGTAGTGCCTAGCATGAGAGAGAAGCTCAATACACTTTTCTCACCCTATCTTTCCACTATCTTTTTCTCAGCCAGGTAGCTTAACTTGGGAAAGAGATTAGTTGTAAGGCTAAAGATATTTGTATATGAATCAAGTCAAAGGTTTTAGAGACTTAATTCTCCCCCCCCCCGTGTGTGTGTGTGTGTGTGTGTGTTTGTGTGTGTGTGTGCAAAGGCTGGAATATAATCTCATTGGCTGGTTCTTAGTAATAGCGTCCATTTTATTTCAAGACAGGGTCTCTTTTTAGAGTTTGGCTATTAGGTTGCACTGGCTTGCAAGGTGGTCCCCAGGGATCTGTTCAGTCTTTCTCCACAGTCCTGGGATTATCAGCATGGGCTACCATGCCCAGAGTTTAAAGCTGGAACTCAGGTATTCATGCTTGGAAAACAAGCACTTTACCAGCTAATCCATTTCCCTGGCCCTAGGCTTGATTATGATAATTATCAAAATAATACAAATTGGAGCCCATGAAGCAGAAGGGCAAAATTCATCTTTGAAGAGAAACAGCCCACAGGGCTTCAAGTAATGTGAAGGATGCTACTTCAAAATTCTGCAGATAATGTTTATGAGTGACTTGATAAGTATCTTCAACTAATTACCTTTCTTAATTTTGAGCCTGCTGTTCACCAAGCGCTAGTCTTGAGCCTTTACCAATAATGGGATTATTTAAGCAATCATTATTAAATTAAAGTAAAAATTGTTTTGTCAACTAATTTTTTTTGAATAAAGAAACTCACTTATTTAAGATTAAAAGTAGAGTTGAACTAGACCAGCTGTTTGGCCACCTGTCTCTTTATTCTTGCATCTTCTTTCTTTTTTTACCTGTTGACTGATGCTCATTATGTATTATCGTTAAATTCATTATCTCAAGAGTTAAGAGAAGTTGTAATTCACAGATTTCACCTGGATTTTAAATGTTAAGGTTTAAGACCTGGCTATATATTAAAACATTGAGCAGATATTAAAAATTATTATTCTATTACTAGACATCATGAGATTTGGGGTTATATTATGAAAAAGCTAGAGCTTGTCCTTCAGAAACTCACAGTGAATCATACAGTGTGCAGAAATCAGATACACCTTGAGTTGTAAATAGTTGAGAGATGGGTACATAAGGCTTTCTTATGCTGTTGCATATGGATACTTTAATTTCTCTACAGTTATAGATGTATATGTGATTTTGTTTCTGTTTCCACTTTAAGCTTTTTGTTCTGTCTTCTTACCATTGTAGAGGACTGTATATTACTTGTTATTTCTTTGTTTTGTTATGAGAGATGTGAAATCCAGGGAATTGAAGTTGTCTTCTTTCTTATTTTGATGTTAAAAGGTATAGAGCCAAATAGATGGCCAACTTCAATAATTCATTTATTCATTCATTCAATAGATTTAAGATGATGTCAGAACTCCTCTGTTCTCTACCACACTATACATAAGCCAGAAATCTAGAGGATTAATTTTGGAGGCTCTCTAATACTGTGGGTAAATTCTCCTGGAGGGGCTGAAGAGATGACTCACTGAGTTCAGTCTCCAACTGGGCATGATGCTACATGTAATTTCAGTTTGGGGAGACAAAGATGGGCAGATTTAGGGGTCTTACATAAGACAGACTCACATGCTGGGGAACTTCCAGGTCATTGAGAGACCTGCTGTGACAAAGTGAAAATCTCCTGAGGAGTGAATCTCAGTTTGTCCTGTGACCTCTACAAGTACACCCACACATATATGTGTGTACCTCCAAACAGGAGAACACACACACACACACACACACACACACACACACACAGGAGGCTCATAGTCCAGCGTTACCACTACTGACAAGTTTTTTACCTTTGAATGTCAGCACATGCATCTGTACAAAGGTGATAACAGTATGATTGACCTCAGAGGTAAACATAGAAACTATGTTAAAACATTATTCCCCCACTTAGAGCTAGGATCTAGAATATTTAAACTACCTAGAAGGCTGCAAAGGAGCCTTTATGGGTCTTTTAACTTCACCATGGCTTATATATTTTTATTTTCTCATTTTTTCTAAGTCAAATAATAAAATATTCTTTTCTTGATATCATTTATGTATTTATATAAACATTCATAAATTCTTTTTGGAGTAAGGTATGGGATAAATAAAAAAAGTTATATTTGAGAAAGCATTTATGACTAATTCTAGGCAAAATTTTAAGGAATAATTTGAAGGATAGTTTTTTTATAATCTGGTCATACTTGTGTAATTCTAACTTGGGAAGATAATCTAAATCTGCAGTCCATGAATGTTGACACCTAGTGACTTGATGGCCATCCACAAGAAGTCTCTTCCTTCCCCGCCTGTCAATCTCTCTTCTCATTCCTTTCACCTTTCTTATTTAGTGTTTATTCTTATTTAATGTATGCTACTTAGAGATGTCAAAAGGGAAGTCAAATGTGCCACCATGCCAACAGTTCTCCAGTGATTCAACAAGGTTCAACTCACATATCATTTTCCTCAATATGGGGCTTATTAATTAATGGAGAGTTTGGTGCAAAAGCAATAATGCATCCACAGGGTACAGAGCGTGCATCTGCACATGCCGCTGTTGCTTTGTCTAATATAGATAATAACTGGTTAGGCATGATGCTTATGAAAGAGATTCACACACCTTAAGGACTAGTCAATTAAAAAATGACATTTATAAACAGCATTATATTATAATGAGTAAGTTGAAGGAGAAAACCAGCACATAAAAATACAGTTAATATATAGTATCCACATCACATGCCATAACTGAAATATTTACTCTGCCTAGGTTAGAAAATAGTCTTCTTTGAAGAGATGCACACTAGAGTTTAGGGACTAAGGGACATGGTATCTGCAGCTCAAGTGTCCAAGAATGAAAGATAACAAATGAGAAAACATAACTCATTTGTGAATTTGGGTAAGTATCTGTGACAGGTCTTTGATCCACTTTTTTTTAAAAATATAACATTTCTATGCATTTGGAATTACTTTAAAATACAAACATCAAACAAATAATGACATAAGTTTTAGATTTAAAATAGCAAGATATTTCAGCATAAAACATTTTTCCCCATGACTTGCAGTCACTGTTGCAGATATGCTTCTTTGTCTATAGGCAGAAACAAAACAAAACCAAAAACTACCCAGGAACACAGACTTGCACACTCTGACATTCAATTACGAACTTCACTGGGAAACAGAACTTGAAAAAAGCATACAGGACAGGTCAGGGATATAACATTCAAGGCCAGTTTATATCTTGATGGTGACATCATGATCCCCATAAAGCAGTTAAAGGGATTGTCCTAGTCTCACAAGGACATAGGGTCAGAGGGGTAAATGAAACATTCTTGTTCTTTCTTGCTCACACAGTACCTACCATATCCTTCTAACAAAACAGTAACAAACCGTATCCTTCATTCATGGTTAATGGTGATATTTATGCTGGAGAGAGTCAAAGGGGTGCCTTCTAACAGCAAAGCTCCATTACTTAAATTTCAACCCATTTGAGACTACAAACTGAGAGGTTTTCTCAATACTGCCTAATTATCTGATATTTTTTCACTGTTGGAAAGATGCTGGTGATATCATCAGTTTCCACTGAATCAGTTTCCACACTGCTACTTGATTCTCATTTTAACATCAACATGCATAGGGACATATAGTGGGGCTGGGGGCTTCATGTCAAGGCTAGGCTTCTTTAAAAAGACATAAAAGTGACTGCAAATAATTAGAGCAAAATCTTATGTAAGAGAGGTAAGAATTGTCTTGAAAAATGAATTAGTGGTAATGTCAACTATTTCTTTGAGAATCTAATGTGTCATTAATAACAAGTAAGAATCTATTGTATACAGTGCATTGTAGGACATGAGAGGGATCAATATATGGTTGTTTTTTTTTAATGTTTTTGAATCTTACATTTACTTAAATTTTGGATTTAAATCAGAGATGAAGTAAGAAAACAAATGTTTCATCTTCTCCCATGGTCATTACCTACTTGTTTTTGAGTCCACTCTTCTGAGCATAGTTTAAAGCCTTATGGTGGTAGCACAGACCTTTAATCCCAGAACTGTGAGCTCAAGGCCAGCCCAATTGAGTTCCAGGACATCCAGAACTACATAGAGAAACCCTGCCTCAAAAACAATTAAAATGTCACTTTTACATATATTACACTCCCAGGTAATATATGTGTCTAAGAGTCATCAATCTTTTATTTTGTTAATACTCTTGTTTACTTGGGAATCAGTACCACACATCTTATGTGTTTCTATTTCTCTGTGTGTTGTGAATTCTTATGCTATTTCCTCTTAGCCACAGTTGGTCCTTCTTTCCCATGTTTCTAGATCTTGGCTCTTTACTTCCATTCTAATTTGTTTGACTCACATGACACTAGAGCTCCTTCAGAGTAATTATATCTACCCAAAGAAAAAAAAGTAAAAAGTAAATGAGAAAGAGAAAAGAAAACTTGGAAACAAGGTGTGAATTTGAACAGTTGCTGTTAGCCTGAGGTGCTTATTGTTTTGTATGTGTTTTATGGAACATAATGGTGGTATTTTGCATACAATGTTTTATTAATACCACTCTTCATAATACCACTGAGTGGTGGGATTACCTAAAGAACAAGAGACAGAGGAAAACATGCGACAAAATGATACAGAAGAAAATAACACAATAAAGGAACATTCAAGAAAATAGTGAGGGTACCCATGTTTGTTTATGATGACAAAAGTAGAAATAATCAAAGAAGACCCCCTGTGTGTAGTGAATTCTTCTGGAATGGACCACCCTGTTATTTAATCAAATCTGGTCTATGTCCCAGTGAGTTTTTTTATTTAGGCTACAGCCTTGTATAGGACATACAGACATGGGCCTCCTGCTGTCTTCATTAACTAATACACACACACACACACACACACACACACACACACCCCAGAATTGGCAGAAAAGGACTGAGTAAATAAGGAAAAACTGGACCAAATGGAGGGGCTTGTGTCTATGCTTCAGTTTCTTAGCATTTGCAGCTGTCATCTGTTTTCAGTTTGGTAATTTCTATTAAGGTAAAGCAGCACATGCTGTCACAGGAACTGCTCCAGCTCACTCTCCCCAGCAGGTCACCGGGTATCCCCTGGTGTGCCAAGACATAATACCTCTCCTGCCAGTGGATGAGGAGGAGAGAAACCTCTGTTCAGCATTAGGTTTCAGGCAGACATAAGAAATACAAACAGCAAATTATTGCATTTAAGGAGTTCATCTATTAACTTCATAAATAGTTACTAAATAGTCATCCTTTGCAGTGACATAATTTAATTTTATTCTGGAAGTGAAAGAGTTACCCTGATACTGAGGGTATCTTTAGGTGACTTTAGGTTGATGTTTTCACTGCTGACACTGCTACATGCTTGGCCTGTTCTACCTAACCCAATCTACATTGGGAAGCCGGCTGCCTGGGTTTGGGAGGACAACTTATAGTCAGAGAAGGAGAGAGGACAGCTATTTAGTTCAGGCTGCAACTAAATCAGAGATTCAGAAGAATATTTATTGCATCACAGGAAAGGGAATACCAGAACCTTTGACAACAGGGACAGAGTTGAGGCCAACCTATTATAGGTTAGAATTTAAATAAAGTTTTATGGTGGTAAACAATCTGTGACTCAGGCCCATTTACACCGAGTCTATGGATATGGTTGGTTGTAAGTTTGCTGTTTGCTGAGTATATAGTGGGTCTGAAAATATTTTGCAGGTAGTAGAGCCCCCATGATATGAATTATCAGTGGGTGAGAGCTGTCAGAGCAAAAGATAAAATCCAGTAGAAACGTCTGAAACTCCTTCCCATTCCACCACCTTTCATCAAGTATGATGAATCAAAATCAATACTTCATCCCAGGAAAGTAGTGTGGGTTGATGGCACCCCTGAAGATAGAAAGAACGCATAGAAAGGATATAAAGATATGCATAGGCTGACCAAGTTGTAAATTCTTCATAAAGCCAACTCTTAAAGGAGCCTTGGGCAATGTTTTTGCTGGAGAAAATTATTGTGGTATGCAACCATTGACTTTGCATACATTCTTTTCTGGTTATCAGGAAGAAGTATTATAGATAGTTTTCACTCATGTTGAATAAATAACACTATACAATGAGAATCTTGCCTCATGGCTATGTTAATTCTTACTCCCT
>LR749603.1:458124-467721 GCA_902729485.2 Mus minutoides
GGTGGATGCTCACAGCCATCCATTGGACTGAGCATAGGATCCCTAATGAAGGAGCTAGAGAAAGAACCCAAAGAGCTGAAGGGGTTTGTAACCCCATAGGAGGAACAACAATATGAACTAGCCAGTACCTCCAGAGCTCCCAGGGACTAAACTACCAACCAAAGAGCACACATGGTAGGACTCATGGCTCTAACTGCATATGCAGCAGAGGATTGCCCAGTTGGAAAGGCCCTTTGTCCTATGAAGGCTGTATGCCCCAGTGTGGTGGAATGCCAGGGCCAGGAAGTGGGAGAGGGTGGGTTGGTAAGCAGGGGCAGGGAGGAAGGGATATGGGGAGGGTGTTTTTCAGAGGGGAAACCAGGGAAAGGGGATAACATTTGTAATATAAATAAAGGAATTAGCCAATAAACAAAAAATGAATTAAATACTATAGCTGGTGACAAAAAACAAAATAAAACAAAACAAAACAAAAAGAAACAAACTGCTTTTGGGTGGTGGCTTGAGAGGTATGATTTTGTAACTTTCTTTCATAGGACTTAAAATTGAATCATAATTGAGTTGTACAATAAGGAATAATTTATTAGTTTAAAAAATTCTAACAACATAATATAAAATGACATCAAATAATGAAATAATGAAGGAATGCAATTAAATATCCCCCTATACCATTAACTTTTATAATTCAGGAATATATATTTACAAGAAAGGAACACATAAGATTTTAAAAATATAAAAATTCCTAAAATAACTTCTGCAATATATTAGGATGTTTAAACATGTAACTCTTGTAACTTTTTTTTATCATTTAATAAATTCTATTGTTTCTATATTCCTTTGTGTTGTTACAATATTTGAGGACAGTCAAACACAATAGCAAAATTATTTTTTTCTCATAGAAATTTTGTAAGTGATCTAGCATATAGTCTTTAAAAAAATCCCAAGATGACTTGTGTATTACCTAGCTGAAGCATGTTTGTGATGTGTAACTATTTTCATTCAGACAGCAAGTTGACTACACAATATTTTTGTCAGTGGGACCAATGCCAGTGGAGGTAGAATAAGAGACAGCTCTTGATCATTAGCATATAACTCCACAAGCCACCTTGCTGTTGCTATAGGTTATGGCCTTAATCCTTGAGGCTCTGTAGTTTGGGGTTACCAGCCTACCTGTTCATCTCTTCCAAATTGCATCAGGGATACTGAACTGAACAATGAAGTAGGATTGAAGGGTGACAGGATTGACTATTCAAGAATGTATCTGTTGGTCAAGCTACTCACTCTCCTCTCCCCACTCCTCTGCTCATCACAGTGTGCCCTGCTCTGATTCATGTGAACAGTGTATAAAGTCCCAGGGCTACCCTCCTGACATGTGACCAGACTGCTGTCCAGCTTCTACTGTTCTAGTAGCTACTTCACTTGGCCCTTTAAGAAACTGAACTCGCTCTTTCAAATCAGGACAAGAGTCTCCTTATTCCACAGGAGCAGTAACTCAGTTATAGTTGTCCTGGTGGCCTAAAAAAGTCAGCGCTGCCTCCAGAGATGTCTGACTTACTGCTTGACATAATTTATGTCCTGGGAGGATCTGATCAGTGCCTTTGTTTGGTGAGCCTCAGAAGCTTAAAAACTGAGGACACAGTATGTGATCTCAGATCACATGACAGCAATACAACAACACAAAAAGGGAAATACAAAAGCCCCAGAACTCTGCAAGAGGTGTGTTTTCATTTTTCTTCTCATTTGATTTTTCAACCCTTGATCTAGGGAACAAGAGTTTTGTTAGCATGGGGTGGCGGCCAACATAGCAATTCATTTCCATAATATCCAAAGTAACCCAATTGCAGTGTGACAGTGGCTGAAGAACAGACTGTTAGCAATGAGCCACAAGAGACAGCCATTAGCCCTTTAGCTTCTGGAGATCAGTAAAGGATAGGGTGGCTTCACTCATTGTCAAATCCAGCTTGTTTGCAACCTGGTCAGGGAACATGCTGCAGAGTTCAAGCTGAGTGTGTGTCATCAAAAACTACTGACCAATAGAAATGTAGATTGTTTTTTCCACTTATGTGGTTTCTGCTCAGACCCTGCCTCCCCTGACTGCTTTCCTCCACAGTGCCTGCATCCAGAGAGTTTTCAAGTTAATAGATGGCATTTTTTTGAATTAGGTATTGCAAGGCAACATGAAAAGGAAATAGAATGTGACGTCCCTGCTCCCAGAATGACTAAAATCGAAAGATTCTGCATCCTATAATCTTCTGTTTTTCTTTTGAAGATTTTAAGCTCAGTTATTCAGCTGTTTCCCTCTTTTTAGGGTCTGCCTTGGGGGACGCTGAGGGGGATCCCGTTTTATTTCTCATCAGGAACACATGGGCCAGCTCAGAAACGTCGAAAGTGTTAATTAATAGCACTCCCTCTAAAATAAGGTATAATCTTATTCTGCTTGGGATCAAGAACTTGGATACTAGAGGTTTTTGAGCAGTATGTTCAATGAAGAGAACTAGTAACTGTATATTTTTTAAACATTGGAAACCCCAAATTAAGATTTGCTTAGTTTTATCATTAGCCAATTTACTGTCACTTTTCATTTCCAGGTAGATTTGTGGCAGTTCATGGTATTTTCTGATCTAGACTTACATGCTGTAACTCCAGCCCACAGGTTAATATGCTCCAGGCCAGCACTGGGATATATTGAGACCTATGCTATTTAAGACTAACATGCAGTAGCGGGTTACTACATTGATGATGTGGTCTCTAGGTCTTGAACCATGTCAGAAATACAGAATCTGTGTGTGTATTTCATTCTTAGCTGGAGAAGATATGGATTTGAACATCTTCTGTACTTCCCTGGTCTGTACTCAGACACAGTCCTCCAAGCAGTTATGATGTAATAATAGCTTGCAGAAGAAATTTATTACACACTACTAAGTCAATATAAAAGGCATATAATTATTTGATTTCTTAATGGTAATACTTAAAATGTATTTCTAGATTAAACCAGTAACTGTTTAATCTAAAACCCAGAGAAGGAAACTAACTTCTATAGCTTATCTTCTAGTAAGTGAACAGAAAAGTAGTCCCCATTCATTCTAGTCCTCTCCATACATGTTTCCTCACTTTTGACACTTGCTACTTGACCTCTGTGAATTAGTATAGTTGGTGCTGAGATGGAGGAGTCTGCCATATTTGGGCTTGTTGAATATAGCAAACTGCTTCAAGTTCAGCAGACCCCAGCATGTTTGGCAAAGCCCTTTCCTGTCAGTGCTTTAAGAACATGTGGACTGAGGTGGAAATTTAATCTGCATGTTCATTTACACGTAACTCATCAAAACATTTTAAAGAGCTCTTTGAAGTCTGCAGCATTTTTCAATCTTTTCATGGAAGCTTTTCAAGTATTTTAGAGGTTTACATGGTAAGCTGTGTTTGGCTAAGACCTAGGGTAGTAGATATTGGATGCTTACTGCACTTCAAGCTTTTTTGTTTGTTTGTTTGTTTGTTTCATTTTATTTCTGAGAGAGGGTATTTTTCTGTAACCCAGATTGTCATGAAGCTTACTATGTTGCCAGATGAATTCACAGAAATCCTTCTGCCAGCAGCCTCACAAAAAACCTGTGGTTATAGGCACGACCTCCTCAATATCTTACATTGATTTAAACACTGTTTGCATGGGGTTTGTTGCTGTGCCAACGGTTTCTTTCATTTCTAAATTGATGTTGTTCATTAAACTTAAATGGAAAAGGCACAAATTAAAAATCAAAAAGAGCTAGAATATTGTCACTTCTAATGGAAAAAAGGATGCTTATGGTCAGCCTTTGACAGTATTTTTGAGAAGACAATCATGCCTTAGGCAGCTCAAACTAGGAAAGGATTGTGGGGGTGGCATTTGACTTGAGAATAGCTAGTAATCGCTCTCTATTAGCTGCCAATGCTTAGTTTGTCAGGAACTTTTGCAGCATTCTATTTAGATCTACAGAATACTAAGAAAGTGCAGGTAAGAAATGGTTTGGCTACATCTGAGTTTTTGACAAGAATATTCCATCAGTAGTAGAGGTAAGATCTGAGAGAGAACAATTTTGATGATGATTAAAGTTTCTTTCTGCTGGAGTATAAAGGTAAAGATAGATCAGGAAATGCTAAAAGTAGATCAGCACGGCATGAAAAAAATGATTGATTGGCTCAGGATAGGAGGACAGTGATAGTAAACAAGGGCTAGAATATACAACAAAGGACAGCTTTGGAATGGGAGAGAGGGCGTGAGCACAGTTATAGACCTACTGATTTGATGTATTAGTGGAAAGACCATGAGAAGTCAGGCATATGGTTCTGTAGCTATAGGGAGAGCGCTATGCTGGATAAATAGGTATCAGTTACTAACTTTTAGCAGGATGGTCACAGGAGAGGAAAGAGCCAGCTACTTGTGAAAGTCAGTAGAACAAGTTTGTAATTTTGAAGATGAAGAAGTAGAGAAAGGGCACAGCACAGAAGGAAGTAGACTATTCTCCAAGAAAGAGATATAACGTTAAGGTGAAGAACACTAGGTTGATTAGAGACTGGAGTCTCTGAGGAGTGAGGATGGAGATAGGAGATTCCACAGGGTTGAAACTGAAAGATGGAGTAGAAAACTAGGGGAAGGCCAGTCAGAGTTTTGAAGATTAGAGAAGAGCTTGTTCTGAGATCAGAATGTCTTATTTCTGAAGACTTCTCAAGTATCTTTACTTGCAAGTCCAAGTCATGCTAGATTTCTTCTCCAATGGTTATTTTTCATAACACTGGAAGGTGCCATGCAAACTGCTAGGGGAGGAAAATAATCTTCAAAACTCTGACTGGCCTTCCCCTAGTTTTCTACTCCATCTTTCAGTTTCATCTGTGCTATGTAGCTGTGTACCTTATGAGCTGTCATGATATTGTGCCTGGCAAGATATGTCCACTAGTGCAGTAGAGGTGTGGCTATCATAGGTGTGGTGGTTTGTATATGCTTAGTTCAGGGAGTGGCACTATTAGAAGGTGTGGCCTTGTTGGAGTAGGTGTGCCCTTACTGGAGTAGGTGTGCAATTGTGGGCATGGGCTTTAGCACCCTCATTCTACTTCTTGTGAGCCAGTCTTCTCCTAGCTGCCTTTGGAATAAGGGGTAGAACACTCAGCTCCTCTAGCCCCACATCTGCCTAGATGCTGTCATGCTTCCACCTTGATCAAAATGAGCTTGTAAGCCAGCTCCAATTAAATATTATCCTTTATAAGAGTTGTCTTAGTCATGGTGTCTTCTCATAGTAACAAAACTCTAACTAAGACAATAGGGATAACCCCTTGCTTTTGAAGTGTATTTGAGGCTTGTTTTACAGGAGGACACTCTTGCCTGGTACTGTAAACCTGGCCAAGAACCTGTGGCTGAATAGGCCTTAGTCCTACAAAAGAGGACCTACTACTGTTTTGTTAAAAGGACATGGTATCAAACTACCTTCTAGATGCTCATTTTCATATGTATAGATTAATGGTTTGATCAGTCTTAATCCTAGATATAAACTTCTTTTTGAATCAGGAAACAGTTAATATTGTGACTCACAATGCCTGAAAGTGTGCAGACTAAGTGAGTGTGGCATACTTAGCCTTAAGTGGAACATCTCAATCATTACCTTCTTTCCAAGGCTCAAAGATCATCAAGAATGAGGGTATCCAATCACAAAAGAAGTCATTGGATATGCACTCACTGATAAATGCATATTAGCCCAGAAACTTAGAATACCCAAGAAACAATTTGCAAAACACCAGAAAATCAAGAAGGAAGACCAGCGCGTGGATACTTCACTCCTCCTTTGAATAGGAAACAAAATACCCATGAAAGGAATTACAGAGACAAAGTTTAGAGCTAAGACAAAAGGAGGGACCATCCAGAGACTACCCCACCGGGGGATCCATCCCATAATCAGTCACTAAACTCAGACACTATTGCATAGGACAGCAAGTGTTTATTGAAGGGACCCTGATATAGTTGTCTCGTACAGAAGTGGATGCTCACAGTCATCTATATGATGGAACACAGGGCCCACAATGGAGAAGCTAGAGATAGAACCCCAGGAGCTGAAGGGGTCTGCAACCCTATAAGAGGAACAACAATATGAACTAACCAGAACCCCCAGAACTCGTGTCTCTAGCTCCATATGTAGCAGAAGATGGCCTAGTCGGCCATCATTGGGAAGAGAGGCCCCTTGGTACTGCAATCTTTATATTCCCCAATACAGGGGAATGCCAGGGCCAAGAAGTGGGAGTGGGTGGGCAGGGGAGCAGGGTGGGGGAGGGGGAGGGAACTTTCAGGATAGCATTTGAAATGTAAATTAAGAAAATATCTAATGAAAAAAAAAGAAAAAAAAAGAATGAGGGTATAAAATAATGTAAGAGCCAAAGGCAAAACATCATTTTCTGCATATGGCATGACTGTTGCACTCATGAACTCAACTGCATTTGTGGTTACCTGGATAGGATTGGGCCAGTTATCATTTTATCGTGCCCAGGGATCAGATCATGAGGTCCCACCTCTCAATGAGGGTCTATGTGGGGAAAAATAAAATGAGATCAAAGTTGAGGTGGGATTCGATGAAACAAGGGAAATAAAACATAAAGGGATGCATGTGTATGTGAAAACAGTCCAAACTCAGTTATACATGTATGATACTTCCGCAGTATTGAATAGAATTTTTGCAATGAAGAGAGCTTGTTCTTAGCACAGGTTAGGAGTGAATAAAGGAGGTAGTATGTGGCATAAATTCATGTGTATGTGAGCAGGTATGGTTTATGTTTCCCACAAAGTGGTAGGCAATATGGCTGTTGAACAACTAGGAATTTAAGCTGAGCCTGATGGAACATACCTTTAATCCCATCACTTGGGAGGCAGAAGCAGGCAGAGCTCTGTGAGTTTGAGGCCAGCCTGATCTTCAGAGTGAGTTCCAGAACAACCAGGGCTACACAGTGAAATTCTGTCTGGAAAATACAAACAAAAACCCAGCTGGGAATATGTATATGATTGACATGAGAAAGACAGAGAGTAGATATATATTGTGGTTGAATAAAATATATGTGAAATATTCGTTCAGTGAAATAAGTGGCAAACTGGCCTTGAATTAGTCATTTGATATAATCTTTACACACACACACACACACACACACACACAGAGAGAGAGAGAGAGAGAGAGAGAGAGAGAGAGAGACAGAGACAGAGACAGAGAGAGAAAAAGAGACAGAGAGACAGAGAGAGACAGTTCTGTATAGATAGATGGATAGGCAGACAGATGGACAGACAGGCAGACATATGTTTTCATACATATTTAGAGTCAGGAATCCCGACATTTTATCAAATTCTTAGAGGCTTCCTAGACTTCAACTTATTCAAAGCTATTGCTGCATTTGAACAAATAAATGAGCCCCTTTCTCTTTGTTCTTTTTGCAGTTTGACATTCAACCCATCTTTCTAGCCAGTTAGCTACTGTGGTCAACCGGTAGAGATTTAGGACAACTGAATGCCTAGAATTTATTCTGTTGTTTGGATATTATTAAATTATTTTTCATTGCTTCCTAGTCACTAGCTTGGTGAAAGGGTTAAGCAATTTGCAGTTGGTTTGGCAATGAGAAAACTACATCTTTCAGTAGATAATTGAAGCATAGTTACTTGTCCTGGTTAAATTACTTAAAGAAAGACAGGGAGAGGGCTGCATGTGCTAACAGGAAATCTATGTGTAAGATGTGGCAAAACAAAATAAGGAAACAGAAGGGCTAAGAAGGGTGTGGTCTCTGGCTTGACTTTGGTGAGAGTGAGTTTGTAGTTTAAATATCAGTGCAGGGTCTGAGACCACCAGGAGGTTAAAGGGCCAAGCTCTAGAATCTTATGTCAGTCAGCCACTGGCCACACAGTGGGAGTAGAGGGGAAGGTCTGGGTGTGAAGGGGGTGGTGGAGATTGGGTAACCATCTAAGGTTTCCAAGTAAGTTGGCTCCAGTCAAACCAGGACAAGTCTCTGGAGAATGTAACTGGTGTACACTGTTCACTTATCATTGCTGCAGATAGAGGAAAGAGCTTGCTGACTAGAAAAACATTCTAAAAGGATCACCCACAGCATGTCTTTTAATACTGAATACACTGTAATTTCCCAGGTTAATTTTAAAGGCGGTCAACACGCAAATATACATTAAGAATCTATTATATGTGCAAAGTTTTAAAATTTATCAGGGTGACCTCTATTCACAATACCAACGTGACTTTCAGATATGAGACCTGATGAAAGAGAACTCATCTTGTTCTATGTCATTATTGGGTTTGTCCACCTGCATTTTCTGCTATCAGAACCAAAGGGTTAGAAGAAGCAAGTGTTCTTTGGTGAAACCATGCCTTCTGGATCTAGGAATACTTGTCTCAGTTTGACAAGGATGGGTATACCAGGTGTGTACCAGGCTCAAATAGGTTTGTCAAACCTTTGATTCTAGTCTCCTACCTCCTGAACAGCAGACTCTCCTCTTCCAATGTGGCTGCTTGGGATAATGACTTTGTTCCTTCTTGGTGCTGCTGCTGAGATCCCAATTGAGCTGCCTAAGATACTTTGGGCTGTCTTTCCACCCCTAAAGTCACATGAAGCCATGTACATAGCTAACCATTGACAATTTAGTGTACATCTCCCTATTGGGTTGCACCTATTTATGTTGTATGAAGAGTATGAATTTAAGTGTGCATTGTAAAAACAACTAAGAAATGATGCATGTGGGTAAAATGAAGATCTAGGTTAGTACTATAACATAAATGTAGCATTTGCCATGTTCATAAATCACTAAGTAAAATAAATAATGGGAGCATTGCTTTGGAGTGACTTCCTGCACTGGGCTCCAGTACATGAGACTAGATAAGAATGGTTTCCTTTTGTGTGGTAGGGAAGCAGGGGCATGGAATCGAACTGAACTTAGAAATCAGCTGATTGGCCATCTTTCCTCTGAGCCCAGCGGACACAGGTAGGGACACCCCAGGACTTTAAGATCGCATCGGGGTTACGCGTGAGTGCAGTGCAGAGGTGGTGTGGGGAGCAGTGGGTCAGCAGTTGCCCCCAGGGGCAGGAACTGAGAACACCGCCCCACCGGAGGCTGGGCCTCTCCCAGCCAGAGCACCCGCCACCCCGCCATCTTTCCTCTGAGCCCAGCAACTCCAGGACTTTAAGACCACATCAGGAGATCAGGGCCCGGGCCTCAGGCTCGGTGCACTCTCTTAGGCTCTTTTGGGACTCCCCAAGCTATCTCTGGAAGTGAGGTGAGCAGGGGAACACAACCTCTGTTCTGGCCCAATCTCATGGAACTTGAGACATCAGCCAGGAGATTGATAAGGGCCCAGGGCAAAACAGCGGGTCCTTTCTGGTCTGCACCAACGCCAGGCCTCCTCAGGCAGAGATGGCAGGAGGAAAGCGCAAGAACAGAAGCAACAGAATCCAAGGGTACTTGACATCACCAGACCCAAACTCACCCACCACATCAAGTCCTAGATACAACAGCACACCAGAAAAGCAGGACATGGATATAAAATCACTGGTCATGATGATGATGGAGGACTATAAGAAGGAAATACAGGAAAACAAAGATAAACA
>LR749603.1:469574-535921 GCA_902729485.2 Mus minutoides
TGACAACAGTTGCTGGCGTGGATGTGGAGAAAGGGGAACACTCCTCCATTGTTGGTGGGAATGCAAGCTGGTTCAACCACTCTGGAAATCAGTCTGGCGGTTCCTCAGAAAATTGGACATAGTACTACCAGAAGATCCTGCAATACCTCTACTGGGCATGTATCCAGAAGATATTCCATCTGGTAACAAGGACACATGTTCCACTATGTTCATAGCAGCCTTATTCATAATAGCCAGAAGCTGGAAAGAACCCAGATGTCCCTCAACAGAGGAATGGATACAAAAAATTTGGTATATTTACACAATGGAGTACTACTCAGCTATTAAAGACAATAAATATATGAAATTCCTAGGCAAATGGATAGATCTGGAGGCCATCATCCTGAGTGAAGTAACCCATTCACAAAAGAACTCACATAACATGTACTCACTGATATGTGGATATTAACCCAGAAACCTAGACTACCCAAGATACAAGTTACTAAACACATGATACTCAAGAAGAAGGATGATCAAAATGTGGATGCGTCACCCCTTCCTAGAATTATGAACAAAGCACACATTGAAAGAGTTAAAGAGAGCATTTGTGAAGCTAAATCCAAAGGATGGACCCAACGACTGCGGCTGCCAGGGATCCATCCCACAATCAGTCACCAAACATAGACACTATAGCATATGCCAGCAAGATGGTGCTGAAAGGGCCCGGATATAGCTGTCTCGGGGGAAAATATACCAGTGCCTGGCAAACATGGAGCTGGAAGCTCACGGTCAGCTATTGGATGGAACACAGGGTTCCCAAGGAAGAAGGAGCTAGAGAAAGTACCCAAGGAGCTGAAGGGGTCTTCAACCCTATAGGTGGAAGAATAACATGAACTAACTAGTACCCCTGAGCTCATGTCTCTAGCTGCATATATAGAAGAGGGTGCCCTAGTTGGCCATCAGTGGGAAGAGAGGCCCCTTGGTTATGCAGACTTTATATGCCCAATACAGGGGAACGCCGGGGCCAAGGGGTGGGAGCGGGTGGGTAGGGGAGCAGGGCCGGGAGGGGGGAGGATACAGGGAACTTTCTGGATAACACTTGAAATGTAAATGAAGAAAATATCTAATAAAAGTTGAAAAAAAAAAAAAAGAAATCAGCTGATTATCCAACACCCAGATGACTCAACTGATCCAAAGGAACCCAGCAACACAAGCCTGGCCATTAAAGAAGTCTTTACCTTTAATGGGAAAAAAGACACTTGATAGTTGCTAGCCTGCCATTTACAACACTGTCCATTCCCATATAGCCTGACAGAAACAGTCCTTATAAGGAGTCCTTTCCATTGTTGTAGACCGCTTGTTGCTTGGATAATGCCTTTGTTATGAAAGTCATTAGTTGCTTGAAATTCAATTTGTTGAAATTTTTTCTTTGATGCATTGCTTTCCAGCATAAAAGTTAAAAAAAAAGAGTACAGAGAAGATGGTAAAAATTAATTTTAATATATTTCATTTAGTCCAATAACCTAAAAGAGATTCATTTTTACATATAATCAACATAAAGTTCTTTGGAGTTTTTCTGTATTCTTTCTTTCTGGAGATAATGCTAGGAAGTGTGACATACAAAACAATTGGGGTAAACTTGCCAATTTGCACATTTGTGAGCAGTGGCTGTCTTAATAGGCAGAGTAGGAAACATGTTATATTTGCTGTGGTCCATTAGTTTTTTCACAGGCAAATTTAGTCAAAAGTATAATTTTCTTTTACTGCATCAGTTTTTTAATTTATATTTAGTAGGCGAAATAGCTCAAAGGCTTAACAATATGCATTGGCAATACAAAAGCCTGCTGAGGCTGTGTCTTCCTGAAGAATGTCTCAGCCTTAGGGTTTTTCTGTTTTGAAAGGTCACCATGACCAAGACAACTCCTATAAAGGAAAATGTTTAATTGGGGCTAGCTTAGAGTTTCAGAAGTTCAATCCATTATCATCTTGGTAGGAAACATGGCAGTATCCAGGTAGACATGGTACTGGAAGAGCAGAGAGTTCTACATCTTGATCTGAAGGCAGCCAGGAGGAGGCTATCTTCCACAGGTAGCCAGGAGAAGGCTCTGGACAACACTGACCAGCCTTACTTAAGCATATATATATGAGACCTCATAGTCCTGCCTCCACAGTGACACACTTCCTCTAACAAGGTTGCACCTCCTTCAATAAGGCCACACCTCCTAATAGTCTCACTTCCCTTGGGCCAAGCATATTCAAATTACCACAGTAAGGAAGTAGAGCTGCTTTTCAAAACACCTTAGGATTTTGATCAATTGGAGTCAGGACTCTTGTCACTGGGGACATAATATTTTTCCAATAGTTACAAAGGTTGGCTTAATCCATTATTTTGGGTGGGAGAGAAGATCACCTACACTTTACTGTAGATGTTCAGCATCTTGGGCATGGGAACTCTGAGAGTTCCAGAGCTCATTGTTGAGCCTTGAGTTGAGGCCAGTGGGAAGCTGTGGAAGGTTCCAATTAGTCTGAGGTTAGCAAAGAGGTTTAGCCTCATTTCTGCCTGGAAGCAGAGTGCTAAAACTCATGTAATACAAAGGAAAAAAATAAAACAATTTATGTGATGAGAACTTTTATATTTAACATGTCCCTGTGGCATCTTCTCTTTGACTTGGTGTTTAAGGGTAGGCAGGACTTATATTACCATTCTTTATGCTTCTTTATGCTTTATGCTTCAAGTCACTGTGGTCATACCTTCCTTGGTCATAGTTACCAGTACCTTGACCTTTAAGCCTTGTTACCTGGTACAAGTGTATCCAGACCTTGCTAAGGAAGTACCTGCAATGTGGTTCTATGGGGGTGAAAACCCTGGAGAAGGCAAGACCTGAAATAATTTATTTCCTTTTTTAAAAAAATGTTTACTGAAATAGAATTACATCATTTCCTTCTCCCACTTGTCCATCCAGCCCCTTCCAGTTATTACCTCAACCCCTCCCATGCCACTCTCAAGCTCTTGGATTATATTTGTTACATATATCTGTGTGGGTATATGTGGTCACAAACATAAATAGAACCTGTCATGTTCACTTTTGTGTATATTGTTTCAAGGCTAACCACTCTTTCTTGGACAACAATACGAGGGCTTATCACTGGGAGGCTAATTTTCCATCAACGAAGATTCAATAGACTAATGTAGTTCATTGTCTAGGACTGGGACCCTGCAAAATTTTCTCCCTTTTACATTAGCATGTTGATTGATATTGTTATTTGTTTAGTCTTGCTCATTATTTTTACTTGGGTGATGCTAAAAGTCTTTGCTAATTTTTGTAACTCTTCATTCCTGATCAACTCTAATTGACAGAAACTTCTACTGCTTGGACTAGTTTCTGGAAGTTTGAAACAATTACAGACAGTGTGTTTCCCAGAAGTCACAAATGTATGTTTCTCCTTCCTGAGCTTTTGCCAGAAGTGCCAGCGTGAAAACAAATGGTGAATCACCTGGCCTCTACAAGTTAGGCCAAGAGATCCCTACTTTCTCCCTGGAATCCTGCAATTGGTACCTGGGACCAGGAATATATGCTGAGGTTCAGACTTCCATCTTGCTGCTTGTAGGCTGCATATAAAAACTCAACAGAGGCTGGTGCCTCTTGACTGAGACACGTAGGGTCAGAAGGATGAGTCAGACAAGGGTAAAGCCATCCAAGGGTTGTTGAGCACCGTATGATTGACAGAGGTAAGTTAACTAACTGTGACCCAGGAGTTTAAATCTTTGTATTCAAACTTGGTTACATTTTTAAAATGTCAGAGGGAAGAATTCTTTAAAAGTAGTTTAATGTCCAAAAGCCAAACTACAGAGACTCTGATTCCATCCATGTTGTTTGGTGCCCTGAGCATTGGGAAGTCAGGAGATTATGAAAAAATACCCAGGTCGAGAACCATTGCAAAATCAAAGTTTGGAGGAAATCAGGATCTTAATTATATGTAAATCTTCCTCCATTAAATGAAAAATTAAAAAATATATTTGGAAAAACTTTTAAAGTTATAATTTGAGCATTCTGTGCATATCTTCAGACACTAACCACACACACAAATTAGGATATGCTAGTTCCTAAAGAAGCTTATATTGTACATTCTATACAACTTCATGCTTTTTCTATTACTCCCAGAGCAGTTTCTATGAATTTTATCAAGAGCATTTTTCCAAAGAAGTTGCAGCATCTTATACTGCCATCAGTAGACCTGTGAAAATTCTGCCTCTTCCATGTTCTCATCCATGGTGGGTATTGGTCTTCCTAGGCATAGCTTGTGTAATCATTGGTACCTTGTGGCTTTGATTTTCATTTCCTATTGACATGATAACAAACAATACCTCATATTGGCTGGACTCTCCAACACCAACTAACAATCAGTAAAATGCCCCCATAGATATATGCCCAGGCCAATTTGATGGAAGCAATGCTCAGTGTGTCAAGTTGGCAACTGATGCTAACTATGGAATATATCTGTGCTTCCCCCTTCCAATTCTATCCATAACCATCAACACATCCCCAAACAACTTTGTGTGTGTGTGTGTGTGTGTGTGTGTGTGTGTGTATGTATATATATACATACACACACACACACACACACTATATATATATATATATATATATATATATATATATATATATATATATATATTATATATATATAATATAACCTGGTAAGTCCAGTTAGTTCTTACCCATATGTGCATGTGAGATCACCCACTGGTAAAATGGGACCTCATCAATGGCCGCATCATAAGAAATTATTATTCTCTTTCATCTTGAAACTACCCAAAAGTTGCTTAGTGAGGGATGGAGCCTGAAGATCTTCTACAGCATATATGCTAGTGTTAACAGCTTCTGGGAGTTCATTTCTCTAGTAGACCTACATGCAATGTCCAGAAAATAGCATTTCACGCCACTCCTTGCCATTATCTGTTTCTGTCTTCTCTTTTGCTGTCTTTCCTGAGCCTTGGTTGAAAATAGTGGTTGTTGGGTGTGCAGTTGACATTGGCATTCCACTTAGGGCTGCATGATTAGTCTCTTTTTCTCAGCTTGCTGACCAGTTGTGCATCTCTTTATTAACTTCTTCCCACTGCAAAAAGAAACTTCTCTGACCAAGGCTGAGAGCAGCCTGACTATAGTCCTCATTCCTTTGCAATTTTTTAAAGTTGGGTTGCATGGTTTCTTGGTACTGATTTATACATAGACACACAGAAACACAGACAGGCATATACATCTTACCTAATATATATTACTTAAATGTACATATATGTAACATGCCATATACATGTATGTGATACTATTGAATTTTTTTTTTATAGATTTTTTGAGACAGGGTTTCTCTGTGTAGCCCTGGCTGTCCTGGAACTCACTCTGTGGACCAGGCTGGCCTCGAACTCAGAAATCTGCCTGCCACTGCCTCCCAAGTGCTGGGATTAAAGTCATGCACCACCACTGCCTGGCACTATTGAATTTTTATAATTTATTTGCTAATTTCTAAATGCCTCAAAAGATAGGGTTTCCTTGGAAACAGAAGACATGTTGCAATATGAAAATGTATGCCATCCAGTTGAGAGTAAAGTGCTTGAGGGATACCAAAACATCTCATGGTGATAAGGACCATTCTGTTTCACACACATTGGGAGACTATGTTACTTAGAGTCAAGTATTTTTTTCTTAAATTTAAGGCTATGGATTAATCTAATCCTATTTAAAGAGATCTGTATGGATAACATTTTCTATACAATTTACAATGAAGTTCTTTATCTACTTACTTTTAGTAGTATGAGTGTTTTGCCTTTGTGTATATATTGTATACTGTGTGTGTTCAGTGTGTGCAGAAGCCAGAGGAGGATGTTGGAACCCCTGAGCCTTGAGTTACAGATCATTTAAGTCACCATGGCAGTGTGGGAAACCCAACTCAGGTCCCCTTAAAGAGAAGCAAGTGATCTTAACCACTGATTCAACTCTCAAAAATAATTTTAAAGTTATTTTAGAAAATGAAAATCTGTTTCTCTCAAATGATAAAAAACATTTGCTTCCATGTTATTAGCCATCTATTTCTAGTTTAAGGTCAGACTTTCCATTAGACTATTTTTGCAGGTAATTTTAAGTAACAAATACAGTTTTAAATGCTCTAGTATCTATTTTCTAAGTGAAGGACAAGATAGTACATTGCCAAAAGGCAGAACAATGATCTTTGAAAACAATTTAGAGAATTTAAAAATCGATTAACAAGCTGTCTTATGAAGCTTGTAGTCTTCTGGTATAAATGTCTTTGATTAAGCATAGCATGTTAAATTGATCAGTGTAGATCTGTAAATGCTGATTTCCTAGCTGGCTTGGCAACAGAGGTAATGGTAATGGTGAGTCCTGAAAGTGTGAGGAAATGTCATTTCATGGGATAAACTAATGTCACATGTACCATGTGGCCTATGACATCAGTACTTTATGTTATTTTCAGACATTTTGGACAGTTTCCAGTAGGTTACCAGGACTTTGGTAGCTTGCCCAGATAGTCACCACTATTCTGGTAGGTTGTCTGCTAACCAAATCCAGAACTTCCACTCAATGAGCCACACAAGGTAATACCTCGTTTTTTAGCCCATTTTCTTGGGTCCAACCATGAATCATCCTGTTTCCAGTTCTTGGTCAGTTCCTTTTTGGATCATCCTCAGATCCAAGCTGTGTCATTTTTCCTGAATGTCAGAACTTCTAGTAGGATCTTCTTGCCTTTGGTAGCCATGTGACTGAATGTTATCAGCATAACAAAAAGAAACAATTTTGATGAAATATTTGATTTACACATTGAATATGATATTTTCCCTGTGATAATGAGCTAGACCACCTGAATCTTTTAACTTTTCCCTGTAACTACAACCATTCCATGAAACCATTCATTAAATCCATAGAAGACACACTAATTCCCAAATATTCCTTCATGTTCTATCTTTAATTTTCACAATAGCCTTAAATTAGGTCTTTATCTGCTGACTTTGTAGAGGTGGAAATTATAGTTGCTTATCCACATTATATAGTCAGAACTTGACATTTGTCATAGTATTAGTCATAATTTTTTCCCTAAACTGTGTGCTAGAATTTGAGAAAATGGTCATGATTAATGATAGCTCATGCTGGTAGAAGTACAAACCTGTATGATCACTGTAAAAAAGCAATGTAGTATTTCTTCAGGAAGCTGGGAATAGATCTACATCAATATCTAGCTATGCAACTTAGGTATATACCTAAAGGATGCTTAAATCATACGACAGAGGCTCTACCATGTTCATTGTGGCTCTATTCATAATAGCCAGAAATTGGAAACAATGTAGATGGCCATAAACTGATGAACGAATATGAAAATGTGATATATTTACACAATGAAATATTATTCTGTTAAAAAGAAATAAAATTATGAAATTCACAGGCATATGTATAAAGCTAGAAAAATATCTTTTTTTCCTCTTGTCTTAGATTCAAAATACAAATATGGAATGTATTCACTTATATGTGGATGACATCTCTTAAGTCTGATAAGCAGGCTTCAATCCTTATAACCACAGAGGCTTGGTATAAAATAATAGACAATGGCAGAGGGAAGGATCTTTCTAAAAATGGAAAATAGAATAAATAGTTATGGATGTGGAAGAAGGGGCTGGAATGAGAGAATCAAACAAGGAAGGACAGCTAAAACTTATGGCCATTAGAGAGTTCATATAGAAACCTAACACAGAAGACACTTCTTAAAATATATACATATGTGAAAGAAATTGAAATTGTAATCACCAAATATTGCAGGAGACACAGACCTAACTAGACATCTTTTGCCACCAAATGAAACCTCCAGCATTGGAAGTGGGTTACCTATAATAGACTGGTTGTCCAGAAGGGCCCCATTGAAAACCCCATACAACACAGGCTATTTCTAAGGCTGCTCTCCACAAACTGATTGTATGGCCCTGTGGCTGAAGACAAACACCTCCACCACTCACTGAACAGAGAGGGCTCAAATTGGTCCCTACCTAGAGCCTTCTTATCTCCTGACTAGCATTCACAGCTCTGTAATACACTCTGCACACTACTAGAGGAGAAAGGCAAACAAATCCAGCTGCAAACCCTGTGAGCTACAATGGTAACCCACCTGCAAGTTGTGCTAGTGCAATAAAGGCACAAAATTTATGGGAGTAACCAACCCCCTCCTGAATGAATTTAAGGACCACTCCATAAAATGTTACCCAGGCCAAACACTGCTCAGATTGCCAAGGACCTACAACTGGATAGGCTTTGGGCCTAGGAGAAAACCAAATACTGCTGTTTTGCTAAAAGAACATAGCAATAATTTGACTTTTAACGGCATTCTGCTATATTCATAGTTCAGTGCTTTGCTAAGCCTTGGTTATACATGCTTCCTCCTTCAATAGATGTAAACGAATACAGAGAGAGACCCAGAATTGGACAGTAGGCACAGAGTGAGAGCCCTAAAAGGGATGCTTCCAGGAAGTTCCTCCTCTCAAGAGTTCAGGGATCTCTGTGGAAGGGGACTGAAAGAGCCAATGGGATGGGAGATGGCAAAGAAAAGTGGCCTTCTGGGTACAACAGAATTGACGCTGAAACTGTGAGAGCATGGTGTCCCAGTTCTGAGATGGGACACAGCAGAAGCTCATATTCTTAACACAGAGGCTATATCCAGCGAATAACCACTTGCAAGGGAAAAATTAGTTTTCTCTCACAAAGTCTCACTGGTTATATAAACCACAGTTAAAGGCAGACCCCAGGCCCAGAAGTAGATGGCCAACACAAAACGAAATCAATGGTATTTTGGAGGGTTTTCATTTCACAATGTTTTGTCTGGGCCTTTCCCCCCCTGCAGACCTTTTGTTTATATATTACAGCTTTGATTTTATTTTTATGGGTTTTTTTGTGTGTGTGAACGTCGTGTGTCTCAGCATTTCTTACGCTTTTTCTTTGTCTCACAGCTTTTGTTTATTTTGTTCCATTCTGTTCTATTTTTCATTTTATTATAATTTACTTCATCATTAATTTTTAGATTCCTGTTTGTATTCTAATGAAAGAGAGAGAAAGAAAGGGTATGGATTTATGTGGTTGGGGGAGTGGAGGAGGATCTAGGAGTAGCTGGGGTAGGGAAATCATGATCAGAATATATTATATGGATAAAAAAATCAATCTTCAATTGAAAAATCCATAGAGCAAAACATTACTCTCTGAGGTTTTCTAAAAAAAAAAAAAAAATCAATTAGACAGTACAAGGTAATGATTTCTTCTCAAAGAGCTATATACTATCTAACAAAAATCCTAGTGCCAGGTCTGGGAAACCCTTTGAGTAGTTGGGTAGGGATGTATTTCAGGAGACTTTTACCAGACATTAAAGGCTATTTCTCCAGTATGCTTGGTGGAGCTTATAGGTCAGACTCTACTGCTGAAAACTCATATCCTTTGGACTGGAACTAACCAAGAAGCTTCCTCCCTGAGGATCAGGTTTCATAGAATTAGAAGGGATTATTCAAGATTCTACTGAAGAAAAGCAATCCGTAGTCCTACCCAACTGTAAAGCCTATGAACTGTAGGAAGTATTGGTGTGGTGCAATATTGGGGCTTTTATCTTGGGAGCAACCAATAACTCTCTAATGGACTTTTGGCATGCTCCATAGGAGAGTAACACGTGATACTGGGAACTGTCTATGGACAGAGAGGTCACAGACCCTAGAGGAGAACCTACTGCTCTCATTTCCTAAACCAATATAATTTCTAACTATATTCTAAATACTTATCCATTTACCCACAGGTAAGTGAAGTTCTCTCCCTTAATCAACGAAGTTTCAATTTGCAGCAGATGGGGACTAGTACAGAGAAGAGTAGCCCACATATCTTCTGCACCTAAGGCACAAAATTACACAAGAAGGCTCATAAATATTGAAAGATGCAGAGGACTAGAATCCTTGCTATAAAATAGTGTCTGGTAAACATTATAAGGAAGCTGTACCCATATATCTCAACAACACGGGTGCTTACACAAGATCTGTGTAAAGACAATAGCAGTTGACATATTAACATGAAAGAAGAAGAATTGTCACAAGGCCACACTCCTAGATGCAGAGAGACAGGCAGTAAGTGGTTACTGAGAGAAAGAGAGAGAACCAATTTTCTCTAAGGAGAGTTACCTGATAGTTTATACCATCCTTAGTGATTGACTCTAAACCTATGCATATATAAACAACACCGAGTAGTCTCAATTTGTGTTTGATAATAGTAAATGAAGACATCCATCAAGAAGTTGAGAGAGAGAGAGAGTAAGAAAAAGCTTACGAGGAGTTGGAGGTGGAGAGGTGAGAGATGGCAATGATATAAACATCGTACTCATGTATGCAATTCATAAAAATAAAGGATAGAAAAACTGCTTTACCTCCCAATAAACATCTGTGTAACGTAGGGAGAAGTCTTTATCTCAACAGCATCTCTGTAGCAAGGAAGTCCCTGTATTTCAACGCAGCTCTTATGTGAATGCAGGTCCTACTGATGGAATTAAGATTTTAGAGTAACTTGGAATGTGATGACACTCTTAGGCAATCTCAATTTAGAAAGTCTTTGCAAAGACATGTCAGAAAAAGAAGACATTTGTGAGAACAGCATGAATAACCCATCCATTCTCCTCTCACTGTCTAGACTCCGTGAGGTCTGTGCTTTGGGGGAGCCAGTGTGGGCAGGCTGACTTCTCTTGCCAGGGAGCTGCAGAGGAAAGAGACCCTCAAAAGATGTAGCTCTGAGGAGGAGCTCCAGGGAGCTAACAGCTCCCCTGCCATACATTTGTTGCAATAGTTTCTCCCAGAATCCTTTGATCCAAGTTGTCATTTTCACTACTGCTAGACCCGATTGACGATTTCAATGATTTCTGCACAATAATCCTCCTGTCCTGGTACTGATCAGCAGGCTAGATGTTTGTTTCATTCTTCAGATACTTCCTTGATTGATTCCTGGTTCCATACCCACATTTTGCTTTTTTCCCCGCTGAAAAGAACAGCATTTGCCATATGCCATATCAATCCTGTAATTGAGCCAGAACTTTCACATCTGACGGTAATGCAGAGAGAAATCCTAGGGTCATTTGTGCTCTTAAAAAAAAAAATCTTACATTTTCTTTGGGTGGCTTTCTATAGTCCAGTGCAAGCAAAAATCCTTGAATTTGTGTTACCCACATGTGAGTAAACATGCTGAGAGAATCGATAGTCATTTATATCTATTGAGTATCCTTGTTTAAAACTTAGGGAACACAAGGTCCATATTGGCAAATCCTAACTCCCTGAAGTAGAGGATATACAAACTGAATCATTGGCAATTTTATTTACTTACAGACATACATTTATTTATTTATTTATCTATCTATCTATTTATTTATTTATTTATTTATTTATTTATTTATTGTTTTTAGATTTCACACATGGGTACTCTATACTATACTTAACACCATTTCCCCCACCCCATTTAACTCCTCTCATGATCCCCAATTATCTCAAATTCATTACTTCTATGTTTGTCATAACTTTTAGATCAATCTTTACATTTACAGGCTTCTGTGGACCTCACATCCTAATTTAACAGTAGTGTTGACTTGGTTAAGAGAACCACTTTCCCAAGAAAGCATTATTTTGCTTAGCCAAAAACTAGTACTGTCTAGCAAGAAGACAGCGTTCCAAAGACCACAGACTTTGTGGATGCCAGATGCGGCGGTATAGGTGTATCAGGTCAGCTCCAGGTTTCCAGCAGCTTTAATCATCCTGAGCATCAGTTAGCATTTCACAGGCACAGAACTGGGGCAGTGAGTGTCTCTGGGTCCTCTCATCTAACACTGTCCAGCACACTCTTGGGCATTCTTATTTCCAGTTTTAATAAATTGGAAATTTACCATTCTGAAAAGATCAGGCCTTCAACTTGTCCCACCTTCAAATGAACATATAGTTAGCATTCCTTCTAGGTCCCACCCAACAGTTGACAGGTAGGCCTGGATTGGTATAAAGGGACCAGCCCACCTCTCTTCCTTCTCTCTGCCCCTTTTCTCTTTCCCCTCACTCTCTGACTCTCCCCCCCCCCCATCACCTTCATGGGTTCCCAACACATCTTCCCCCCCTCCCTCCCTTTCCCTCTCCCTCTCTGGCTATTTACCTCCATCCCTTTCTGTCTGTCTGTTTGTCTGTCTGTCTGTCTGTCTCTGTCTCTGTCTCTCTCTCTCTCTTTCTCCCCACCCCCGCCATCTCTGTCCTTTTCTGTCCCTTCTTTCTCTGCCTCCACTCCCTTCTCAACTCCCCTTCCAGTGCCCCAAAATAAATTCTATTCTATACTGGACTGTAGTGGGGCTGGTACCTCAGGGGAAGGATGCCTCAGCATGGCCCCTTTGAGGTACCCACTCCAATGGCATGATACTGCACTGTACAAAACATATCCTTAGTTTTATAAAACACATCACCTATAGTTACACAAACAAGTGGGGACACATAAGGGTTGTATGTAGATTTTACATACAGGGTCCCCCAGCAGCTCCCCTTTTTGATTTTTTATTTATTTTGTTTTCTTTTGTTTTGTAAATGCAAAACAACATCACCAGGTTTCAGGATGTTAAGTAGACAAACTAGAAAATATTTTTAAACTGACAATGATTGGACCTCAGTTTGAGAAAGTAGCTATTGTTTTAAATAGGAGCTGTATGTTCTTGTATAATAGGAGCTGATTTTAATTAATAAACTGTACATCCAACCAACACACTGGCTATTACTTTTTTAAATTAAAATCCCAAGTCCCTAAACAGAATCCTGAAAAAATAAAAACACTGCTTGAGGTATGTGTGCTTTTTAAGTACGTCTGTATGTATGTCTGTGACTAGTACTGTGGAATAGTGTATTTAGGGATGGGGTGACAAGGACAGGCGATGGACTTTATAACAGTCTGTCTGTAGCAACAAGGATAGGTTTACTATTTCCAACTTCCAATTTAATGTCTCCAATAAATTTCCAGTGTAATATCTTAAAATGTTTTAGGATATTTTTGAAAAGCTGAGTTGATTTAACATTTTCATAACTGGATCTGCCGAATAAAATGCCAGAGCCTAGCTAGTTTTTAGATCAGTTGTTTTAAGTGTATGCTTACCATTAATAGCATGAGGACTTACATATAGTACAATTGTATTGTTATTTAGCTGAGTTTCAGATCTAAATGGGTGTCCTGAATTTTTACTTTCAAAATCTGGTAACTAAATAACTAAGAAAGTATATGGAAGCTATTCTTTCCAAACCATTTATTAGGGCACTGGTTGTGTGTGCTACAGAAAGTCATGGGGGACACTTTGATGACACTGTCTGTTGACACCAAGAACTCTTGGGCTTGTTTTTTTTTCCCTCGTTTTGTTTTATTAGACAATACCTCAGTTACACATACTCACTTGGAGCAAGAATGACACATTTCACTTACTCTCTTATCCTCAGAAACAAAAAGCTTTGAAAAAATTAGGACCATATTTGAGTCCTAGACACATTCAAGTATGCTCTCCAGCAAAAAAACAAAAAACAAAAAACGCAATGTATTATTTCAAGCTGATCCCTGTTCCACCCCCTCTTTGGGAGAAAAGTGCACCATCTTAAACCAAAGCACACTTTGGTAGGCTCCCTGTGCTTGCCTGGTGCCAGCAGCCAAAACACAAGCCTTTCATCTCAGCTTCAAAGTGTGGCAGAAGGAGTTTGGGGGATGGGAGTAGGGAAGAAAGACTTGGGGGTGGGGGGGAAGAGTTGAATGTAAAAAAAAAAAGGAGAAACAAACAAATAAATAAAGAGGGAAACAGGATAGAGTGGGTAAGAAGAGAAACACCCTGTCTCTCCAATATCAAGGTTTGTTGCGTGGACTGCACCCTGCAAAGCCCGCTCAACTTTCCCGTTGTGTTTTTTTTTTCTTGTTGGTTCCACTTCCCATGCTGGGAAGATTCTTGTCATCCGTCACATATTTTATCCACAGAAAAGCCGCCCTGCCCTGTGCCTGGCGATTGAGGCTGTGGCCCTGGCGTACCACTCTATCAGTGGTTCCCAAGGCTGTCTAGCCTGGGAAAAGCTGGATGGACACGTTCCAAAATCAGCATTACATGCATTATTGTTCTTACTCTCCGTGATTAGAGCGCACACAGAGCGCACACAATGAAAACAAGAGCAACAGCCTAATTTGCTAACCTTCCTCCCAGCATAAGGCACTTCTCAGTCTGTTTTTCTTTCTCTGGGTCTTCCTAACATTAACTGCTTCAGTGCTGGTGGGTGGTGGGGACTCCCAGACCTCAAGTTAATTTGTGTCTGTAAACACTGGGGCACAGGGAAGCAGGCAGACTTACCCTCTGGGAAATGTGGGTAGAGTTAACTAATAGTGTTAAAAATCAAAAACTGTGTGTAGTGCTGCTGGGCCAGCCATCAGCACAAATTCCTGGCCACTACTCCATAGCCCGGAGGTGTGTTAAGCTCTTTCAGTTACTGCTTTGTAGTGAGTGGGGACAGATAGAAGAGGTGGCTTCTGGTTGGTTTACTCTGAAAGCCACAAAAGCCTGCTTGCATTACCCTTAGATGGGCTTAATTGTTCAGACCTAATTAACTACACAGGATTCTTGCAAACATCTTTAGAAAATCAAAATCTTACCTTTATTTGTCCTTACAAGTATGCGAAAAAGTTAGGAAATAACCTTTTAAAAAACTTTTAAGATTAATAAATTAGAATAAGCATTACATTGAAATCAAGGGGAGAAGCGAGAGAGAGAAGACAGAAACAGAAACAGAGAGCAGGGCTACACACACACACACACACACACACACACACACACACACACACACAGAGAGAGAGAAAGAGAGAGAGAGATACACAGTCACAGTCACAGACACAGACACAGACACAGACACAGACACAGACACAGACACAGGGAGAGAGCAGGGCAGGAGGGTGTGGAAGGTGATAAGAGACAGACAGAGACAGAGAGAAGGAGCAGCCCAGGGGGAAGGGGGAGGGATGGAGTGGAGGGTGATGGTTTGGCATTAGGAAGGTTGTAACCCTTTGAGACTTCTCCCCTTAAATAATATGCACCAAAGTATCCCTCAAGCCACTTCATGGCTTGACAGTTAATTTCGTTGTAGTGCTGAAAAATATTTCCTATGTTTGGATGAAAGTCTTTTTATTAAAACAATTACTTATAGACATCCTTGTTACTTTTATTTTTTTATTTTTTATTTTTTTGGGTTTTTTTGAGACAGGGTTTCTCTGTGTAGCCCTGGCTGTCCTGGAACTCACTCTGTAGTCCAGGATGGCCTTGAACTTAGAAATTCTCCTGCCTCTGCCTCCCAAATGCTGGGATTAAAGGCTCAGTGTCCTTGTTGCTTTTAAGCACTGCAAATTAGGAGTACATTCTGCTGTAAATTTCATTTCAGTTCTTTTGTGAATCAAGAGGCATGACTGCTAGGTTATACCCTGAGTGCACTTAACTTTGGAAGAAATTGTTAAATTGTCTTCCAGAGTTTATCATTTTGCATTCTTTTTTTTTTTTTTTGCATTCTTACCAACAGTAAATGATAACCCTTCATAATGTTCTTAATTCCTCTCGATCATTGCTTCCGTTTGTGTTTTGAGTGTACTGAGTTTTGTCCGCCCTGCTAGGTACCCATTGATATTTCATTTTAGAGCAGATCCAATAGAAGTGATATTGTGCTTTGAGTTTCAAGTTCCACTTGTTCTTTACGGGTATCAAAGGAGATTCCTTACCTTTGTCTATTACCACTTGTGTCCTGGGGTTTTGCTGTCATCTATCTTCAGTTCTAAGCTTTTGGTTTTTTGTTGTTGATTACTTCAGATTTTCTTCATATACTACCCTGTCACCTGCAAACATAAAAAAGTTTTGCATCTTCCTTCTGCATCACTTCACCTTTCATCCCTGTGCTTGTCTCAGTGAATGAGATAAGGGAGATGCAGCCACAAGAAGAGACAGCCTTACCTTTTCCCAAGCCTAAGCCAGAGAGGTGCTAGTTAACCTGAACTTTTTGTAGATTTTTCCTACTTCACTGAGACATTTTATTACGAGGAGCTATTGGGTATCACCAGATTTTTCTGCATTTATTTATATGATGAGGTGACATAGCTTCTTTATCTTGTTAATGTAAGGTTTACAGAATTGCCTCTTGAATGTCCAGCCCACCTTGACCAACTCTGATAAATGCTTCTAGTCAAATGTGGAACGAGGTGGACACTATTGACTTTGATTTGTTAATATTTTGCTAACTCGGTCTTCCTGCCTCTGCTTCTGTCATGCTGGGATTAAAGGCGCGTGCTCCCACCTCCTGCTATCTTTTCTAGTCTCTTAAATTGTGAACTTGAAGTATTCCTTTTAGGTTCTCACTATAGAAACTAGTGTTATGCAGTCCTTAAGTACTAATTTCATTTGCTCTCTATGTGCATTAGAATTTTTCCTTCTATTCCTGCTTTTATATCTATCCATAGTTTTTCTAAAAATATAACTAAAGACAGTTGGCATCTCATGTATCACTCTGAATCTTATTAATTTAAAATCAAATTTGGTTGAATTTGAGGAGTTACTGATTTGAAAATTATCTTTATGATTCTAAATGGAGTTTGATATTTCATTTTTAATTTTTGCTTTCAAATTTTAATAAATGTAAGTATAAATTAAATAAATTAAGCTTTTGATTTTTAAAGTTCTATGCAGTTCTAAACACAATTTTGCCAACAATTAGTGCATGTTGTGGTTGGTGGAATTTGGGGATGTTTTAGTAAGTGAAAGAACAAAGAAAAAAACAAAAACTGTTTCTATAGCTGTGCTTGAACTTTGTATATTCCAGATTATTTCCTAGACTTTTTGTCAATATATATAAGATATGAGAATAAATGAGAATTGTTTGAGACTAGAGATCAGAATTATGATCTCCAAGGACTGTAAGATGTTATTTTTTCTCCAATGTACTATAGTTTGAATTTATGACTTAAACAAAATGTAGTAAAGAGAGATGAAGAAATTTGGACAAGTTAGTATGACATGAGACTTATCTATTTGACTTGAGGTCTCTTATAACTCAAAGTGTTCATGAATATTGCTAGTCTGAAGAGCTACTCCACAGACTATACAACTTTAAGTTGAGAAGGGCTTTTCTACAGATGTAGAGATGGCATTATTTGCCCAGTTAATAGTGGTTGACCTAAGAACAAACCCTTGCCTATATTTTATGAGCTGTGCAGGAGACTGGCCATGAATTTATCTGAGCCTAGTCAGAAAGATGAAAGGCTGATGTTTACCTTCTCAGCACTACCCTTGATTTTTTAAGTACTTTTAGGGCACTGTTTAAATAGTGAATGACACTAAGCTTTGTAAGCTCACAGAAATACATTTTAGTGCTGTTCCAACCGGTCTTCTCCTATAGGAGGAGACCAAATGTCATCCTTCTGCAACTCAAATGAATAAAGATCCACAGCATTACTATTTAGAAGCTTACCGTCGCATGTTCATCTGAACAGATGATACGGCTTGCAGAACTGACAGTGTATGCAAGAGCAGCTGTGTGTGCAATGGTTTCCCAGGTTGGAATTGTTTCTTTTGTTAGAAATGTTCATCTGTGGACTTGTGAAGACAGTCAGGAGCTGGAACAACATACACTTTTCTACTCCCAGACTCTCTGAATATAAGCATCTTTTTTGAATGATTTTATACTCCTAAACAGTATCACTAGCATTCCTTTCCTGGAAATAGAATTTCTTATTGATGCTCACACTAACACTAATATTTATTTTTTTAAATATTTTTAGTAATTATCTGAGAATCTCATATAGCATATTTTCTTTTAAAAATTTTTTTCATTAATTACTCCATTTGTTTACATCCCCAATGACATCCCACTTCCTGGTTGCTCCCTCTACCCACCCCCCAACCCCCATCTCATGATATTCCGCATCTCCACTACCTCTCCACTACCACCCTACCTCAAAACTGCCCTCCCCCATCCCTTTTGCCTATATGAGAGTGCTCCCCCGCCCACCTATACTCTCTTGCTCCTCCATCCCCCTACTCCGGGACATCAATCCTCCCCGGGACCAATGGCCTCCCCTCTTGCTGCTGTCAGGCAAGGCCATCATCTGCTACATATGTATCTGGAGCCAAAGATCCCTTTAGGTACACTCCTTGGTTGATGGTCTAGTCTCTGGGAGAACTGTATGGTCAGACCAGTTGTTCTTCTAATGGGGTTGCAATCCCCTTCTGCTTCTTCAGTCCTTCTGCTGGCTCCCCTACCAGGTTCCCCAAGTTCAGTCTGATGGTTGGCTCCAAGCATCTGCCTCTGCATTGGTTGCTGGCCGAACCTCCCCAGGAACTACCACACTTGGTTCCTCTCCACAAGTACCTCTTGACCACAGTAACAGTGTTGAGTTTGGTGTCTGCAGACATGATGTATCCTCAGGTGGCACTGTTCCCCAGTTGGTCCTTCCTTCAGTCTCCGTTCCACTTTTTGTCTTTGTTCTTCCTTTGGACAGGAACTTTTTTGGGTTAAAAAAAAAAACTTTGAGATGGGTGGGTAGCTCTATCCCTTGACCAGGGACTGTGCCTAGCTATTGGAGGTGGTCTCCATCAATTCTCTCTCTCCCTACTCTGCACATTACAGCTAAAGTCAAACCCATTGGGTCCTGGGAGCCTCACTTTTCTTTGGTGGCTGGGACCCTCCAGTGGCTGTTTCCAGTTCCTCATCTCCCTTGCTACCTATTTTTATTCGATTTCCAGACCCTCTGTACCTCTCTCACTTCTCTAGATTCTGATTCTGCCACCCTTATTTCCTCCTCCTCCTTTCTCCCTTCCTCCCTTGTTCCCCTCTCCTTCCATCCTCCATAATCATCCTGTTCCCCCCTCAATGCAGGACTGGAACATCCCCCTCCACCCTGGTCTTCCTTCCTTCAATGCTCCATATGGTCTGTAGGTTGTATCATATGCATTGTAAGCTTTTGGGTTAGTATCCACTTATTAGTGAGTCCATGCCATGTATGTACTTTTGTGTCTGGGTACCTTACCTCATGGTTAATATTTTCTAGTTCCATCCAGTTGCCTGCGAATTTCATGAAGTCATTGTTTTTAATAGCTGAGTAGTACTCCATTGTGTATATGTACCACATTTTCGGTATCCATTCTTCTGTTGAGGGACATCTGTGTTGTTCCCAGCTTCTGGCTATTATAAATAAGGCTGCTATGAACATAGTGGAACATGTGTCCTTGTTATATATGTTGGAACATTGTATTGGCTAGTTTTGTGTCAACTTGACACAAGCTGGAGTTATCACAGAGAAAGGAACTTCAGTTGGGAAATGCCTCAATGAGATCCAGCTGTAAGGCATTTTGTCAATTGATGATCAAGAGGGAAGGGCCACTTGTGGGTGGGACCATCTCTGAGATGGTAGTCTTGGGTTCTATAAGAGCGCAGGCTGAGCAAGCCAGGAGAAGCAAGCCAGTAAAGAACATCCTTCCATGGCTTTTGCATCCACTCCTGCTTTCTGACCTGCCTGAGTTCCAGTCCTGACTTCCTTGGTGCTGAACAGCAATGTGGAAATGTGAGCTGAATAAACCCTTTCCTCCTCAATTTGCTTCTTGGTCATGATGTTTGTGCAGGAATAGAAACACTGACTAAGACAAGCATTTTTTTGGTTATACGCCCAGGGGTGATATAGCTTAGTCCTCAGGTAGTACTATGTCCAATTTTCTGAGGAACCACCAGACTGATTTCTAGAGTGGTTGTACCCGCCTGCAATCCAACCAACAGTGGAAGAGTTTTTCTCTTTCTCCACATCCTTGCCAGTATCTGTTGTCACCTGTGTTTTTGGTCTTAGCAATTCTGACTGGTGTGAGGTAGAATCTCAGGGTCCTTTTGATTTGCATTTTCCTGGTAACTAAGGATGTTAAACATTTCTTTAAGTGTTTCTCAGCCATTTGAGATTCCTCAGTTGAGAATTCTCTATTTAGCTGTGTACTCCATTTTTTAATAGGGTTATTTGGTTCTCTGGAGTCTAACTTCTTGAGTTTTTTGCATATATTGGATATTACCTCTCTATCAGATGTAGGATTGATAAAGGTCTTTTTCCAGTCATTTTGTCCTATTGAAAGTGTCCTTTGCCTTACAGAAGCTTTGCAATTTTATGAGATCGAATTTGTTGATCCTTGATTTTAGAGCATAAGCCATTGGTGTTCTGTTCAGGAAAATTTCCCCTGTGCCCATGTGTTTGAGGCTGTTTCTTTGTTGGGTCTTTTTGTGGTTTAAGTATCAGTATAACTGTGGCTTCATAGAAAGAATTGTGTAGTTTTCCTTCTGTTTCTATTTTGTGGAATAGTTTGAAGAGTATTGGTATTAGATCTTCTTTGCAGGTCTGATAAAATTCTACATTAAACCCATCTGGCCCTGGGCTCTTTTTGGTTGCGAGACTTTTAATGACTGCATCTATTTCTTGGGGTTATGGGGCTATTTAGATGGGTTTGACTTTAGCTGTAATGTGCAGAGTAGGGAGAGATAGAACTGGTGGAGACTGCCTCCAATAGCTAGGCACAGTCCCTGGTCAAGGGATGGAGCCACTCACCCATCTCAAATATTTTTTTTAACCCAAAAATGTTCCTGTCCAAAGGAAGAACAGAGACAAAAAATGGAACAGAGACTGAAGGAAGGGCCAACTGGGGAACAGCACCACCTGAGGACATATCATGTCTGCAGACACCAAACTCAACACTGTTACTGTCAAGAGGTACTTGTGGAGAGAAACCAAGTGTGGTAGTTCCTGGGGAGGTTCAGCCAGCACCCGATGCAGAGGCAGATAGATGCTTGGAGCCAACCATCAGACTGAACTTAGGGAACCTGGTGGGGGAGCCAGCAGAAGGACTGAAGAAGCAGAAGGGGGTTATAACCCCATAGGTTTGATTTTGTTCTCCTACATTTCTTGAAGGATTTATGTTTTTCCTCTTTAAGGGCTTCTTCTTGTTTACGTGTGTTCTTCTGCATTTCTTTAAGGGAGGTATTTATGTCCTTCTTAAACTCTTCTATCTTCTTTATGTCCTTCTTAAAGTCTTCTATCTTCTTCACGAAATGAGAATTTAGATATGAATCTTGTTTTAAAGGTGTGTTTGGATATCCCGGACTTGCTGTTTTGGGAGAACTGGGTTCTGATGTTGCCAAGTCAAATTGGTTTCTGTTGCTTATGTTCTTGTGCTTACCTATGGCCATCTGGTTATCTGGCCTCCCTGTCTCTGACTGGAGCCTGTCCATCCTGTGATCCTGTGATCCTGGGGAGTCTAACTGCCACTGGTGTTGTGTCCTGTGTGGGGTTAGGTCTCTGCTCCAGGCAGGCACATGTAGGAGCTGGAAGATGCCCTGGTATCTGGCTGGGTGGGAATCTGCTTCCCTGGGTCGAAGGGGTTCAGGTATGATGGTTCTCTTGATGGGGTTGCTTCATGAGTCTGAATACCTGTGGAGTAGAGCTGCAACTGGGGTGTGTACTGTGAGGGACTGGGTCCAGTGCTGGATCTCTGCTCCTGGTCTGCACAGGTGGGAGATGGAAGGCACCGTGCTATCTGGCTCCATACAATATATTTCCTCTGAAACCCTTCATTGCTCTCACTTCTCTCTACTCCCCATCTCCCTCCTGTCCTCTTTGATTTTTTTTTTTAAGTTAATACTCCATTGACTAATTGGTGCTGGCCATATACTTCTTGTTGTAAAACCATCCACAGGAGTGTTATGGGCCTATATAGTACCACATTCTTAAAGAAAACTGGCTACCCTTCTTCCAGAGACTATCAACTGTGCATAGTTCCTCCTTAGGGGTTGGAACTCATGCGTTCCCCTCCCCCTCCATACTAGAATGTTGACTGGCTTCATCTTGGGCAGGTGACTATAGCTACTGTGTGGTTTTAAGTGCTGCTGTCTTGTCCTACCCACTGTGATATTCTCCAGTCTCCCTTAACTCCCAGATCTGAAAATATTTCTGCTCCTTCTTCCACAATAGTCCTTGGGGAGAAAGGGTGGCTGGGCACCCCACAGTACATTCATTCTCTGCATGTTGACTTGTTGTGAGTTTCTTCATTAATAACATCCACTGCACAACCACCACCACTATCACAACCTTCTCTGGTAAGATCTGAGAGCTGCTCTTAACTATGGGTATAAAGAAAAGAGAACTTTACTACTGTGTTCAGTAGGCAAAATAAAACCATAGGTTCTTGGCCTGATTTGTATTGCTAGGCATATGTAGCCTCCTATAGCCTAGTAATAAAGTGGTTGGTTATTCCATAACACTCATGTCACTATTGTACCCATGGGTATATCATACTATATACTACACACTATATACTACATGGTACATACTTCATACTACATACTACATGCATAACACAGTAGTCATCACTTCAGCTTACAGGGTTTGCAGCTGGGTAAGGCTGTAGATGGTTGTTTCCTGCAGAAATTTGCAGATCACCTTCCCATAACATGACATTTAGCCAGCAGAGAGGAAACTTCAATCAGTACTGATTTGATTTCTCCATGTCCTATGGTCAATGAGTATGATGTCTTAAGCAGTTTAGTCTTGACCATAAAGCTATGGTAGGCAACACTCACTTTTTGTTTTAATGGGTTCTATTTACCCTGCAAAGTACAATTTTCATAGCACCACCTTTGAGAAACCATTTCATCTAATTCTAGTAATAAGCAACCATTCTTTTTTTGTGCTACCATTTAGCTCATATATATCTTTGGTTTTTTTTGTACTCACAATTGAAGTGTGTGTGTGTGTGTGTGTGTGTGTGTGTGTACATGATAGCTAGTTGCTTAAAAGTTGGGATTATGTCATTGTTTTTGAGTTACTGTCTCTCTTTATTCTGAGCTGTCAAACACATAGTAGGGTTTTCAAAAACATTCCATTAAATTGAAGTAAATATCAAGTCCTTGACAGGGAACTAAAGCCTCTACGTTCATGTGGTTTTTCTATGCGGTTTGCTTTTGAATCAATTAAACAGAAAGACGTGCTTTGGCACAGCTGTATGGCACATCTGGGCTAAGTTCTAAGACAAACAGCTGCATTGCTGTAACTTGCTGTAAAACACCCACTTCACACAGAGACGTGTGCTGTGGGGCCTATGCAGAGCAGGAGGACTGGGGCTGGCAGTCACCTGAAAACACTTGGTTTCAGTTTCTATGGACACGGTAGTTAGGCAGCCACTTATAACTATTCCCTTCAATGGGCATCCCTGCTGTACAGGATATATTCTGAGAGAACAGTACGTTTTTGCTTTCTCAAATACTTCGTTGCTGAAAGTTGCCCTCAGGTCACCTGGGAGCTGCCTTGGAAAGAGCTTAAGGCCATGCTGCAGTACTGCAGGCTGTAAATTACTGGTCAGATTAATACCCAGGAAACCATGGAGGAGAGCTACAGTTGGAGTATATGCTTCTATTGTTCTCAGGAAGCTATAGAGTTCTGGGAAATGAAACATCAGTTCCCTATAAAGAGCCAGGCCAGGGCATGGCAGCAAAAGAAAAGGGTAAGCCTTGGATACTGAAGAGAATGTCAGAAGAGATAGCACACTAGCTTCAGAAGGGTGATAGCAATGCCAGAGCTGGAAGATGCCTGAGAATGTTGAACCTTGTTTTGGCCTTAAAGGGGAGGTGTGCTGAATAAAGATAATCTACTCTTTTGCAGTTTTTGTTGCCTGAAGGGCAGATGGAATCATACTGTGTCAACTGTCTTCATCCTATTCTTCTTTATGTCCCCTGTGACAGCACTTCCCAAGGCCACACTGGTGATTGACAGAAGTTTTGTCAAAGTGATCAGCTTCTTTGCACACCGAGATTGAAGGTCTCATATAACACCCTACCTGACTTGCACAATATGTCTTAGCCATGATATGAGAAAATAATGTTTTAATTTCCCAAACTGGAGCTTTGTAGGTGCCATCACTACTACAGTTAGGAATGCTCACAACCCAGGGAAACAGGTTTCTTAAGAGGAGTCAGGAGACAGCGCTGACTTTGGAGGAGAGTGCTAATTTGGTAGGTAAAAGGTACCTTGTCTTTGTCCCATTTCTGGCTTTGACAATGAAAATATGTTATACACACTTCAGGAGCAATGCTTTAAGTGACTAGACATTGAAATAGAATGTGATAAATCACACTGGGGAAAAGTATCATTAGAAGGTATGATGCAGAGAGTGTAGTTTCTTTTATGTTTATCAGTTAATAGTGAAAAGGATTATATGGAAGTCTTTTATAATATAATAATTATGTTAGGTGTCATAAAGAATTAAAGAAATCAGCTTACATCAGAGCACTCCATGTTTCTAAAAGTCTGTAAGGAAATGTTACATTACAGAAAGGATCATAGGTCAACCTCAGTTCTCAGCTCTTGGCAAGCAGGGTATCTCAGGTGGGCAGCATGGTTTCTGTGTACTAATAGGTCCCTATGAAAATGTCTCAAGTAACTAAGCTGACATGTCAGTTTTATGGGATGTAGCAAACAATTTTTTTCCTGTTGCAAGAGACCAATCAACATGACTGTTTCCTGCACACACCAAATTATCCCAGCACCCCATCTTTTTAGGAAGCCTGTGAATCAAAAGGGCCCATCCCATGACATGCCAAAAAAGGTTGTAAATACTAGCTATCACTAATCAAAGCCTCCTCTGAAGTGTTGGAGGTTTAGCTTGGGAAGAGAGCCAACATTTTGTTAGCTTATATAAATACCTTTGACATCAAGAAATCGGTCTTCAAGTCATGTAAGAACGGGTTCTCTACTAAAATTTGTGGCATTATTTTGGCTTGGCTTACCTGAAGCAGGCTTTATTGCTGTTGTTGTGGTGGTTTTAAGGGGATGGTGTATTTTAACACTTACTTTTTGTTTTTAACATTCTAAATAAAATGCGCCAAGACATGCACTTTATAAGAAAATAAATTGAAGTCTGGGGTGAGGCTTATGGGGAGAGCACTTGTCTAACAAGTGCTAGCCCCTGCATTCAGTCAACAGCTTGAATATACCTATACACATGTATAAACCCAGAAAGAATACTGCTGATTTTTCTCCTTTTGTAGAAAAACAGTTGATGGGTGAAATGTCTCAGTGAGTAAAGACTTACTAATAAGCATCGGGACCTGAGTTTGATCCCCAGGATCCAGATACACCTTGAAAGGAGAAAATGGACTCTGAAAATGGTACCCTGTCTCCACACATGTGCTATAGTCACACACACACACACACACACACACACACACACACACACACACACACATTTTTTCTAATCTAAAAAGAATACAAGTGTGCATTAAGAACTTCATGGCAAATATTAGACAGGCATGAACTGTTTTTAACCTATAATGATACATTTTTAATACTTGCTATATTGTGATTAACTCATTCACATTTATATGTACATAAAATGTTCTCTATGAATTCAAACAGAATATCTAGTCTAACATATTGAAATCACTTCTCTAAGCTACAACTGTATAGAGGCCTTGTATAGAGATGTTTTTAAATGACAGCCCTACAAGATTTCAGTGCCAAATCTAGGGGAAGAAAGGCATCCTAGAAACATTCTCAAATCCAGTTCCTTGGATTGTTAATTAGGCATGACAGGAATAGCGTTCCCCGGTGATGACTTGCAGAATTACTGCCTGCACAGTTCTTGCCCATGGACTTTCTTTGAACCTTGAGAGCACAAATGTTCAGCTGAAGTTTTCAACTGAGAGATGATGTTGAGAAACTGTGTCTCATGTTGCAAATTTCAGGGCACACTGACAGAGAGTTGAGTGAAGAGAGATGGGATGGGATTCTGGTGCATGTCCTAATTCTGTCATTTGTAGCTGATGCTGAGGCAGCAGCTAAAATCTAAAATGCATGGGTCAGATGGGATGGCGTGTTTCTGTCGCTCCCTCAGAATTCTTACAAGCTTTCTATGTGGCACATTCTCTTCACTCTCTGAAGGACTCTGTCCTGTTGCCAGTAGGCGTTTTGGTCAATATTGTTGACAATATTTAGGAGGCATTAATTCAGCCAACGTTTTGCTGATGGTTTCACCTGAACAGCTCATTTATTCCATCTGTAGCTGTTTCCTCATTCATAATCTCTATGTGGCCATTGCATTTTAAGTGCTTTTAATTGTCATCGATTATTAATCACACTTTCAGTACCACATAGATCTTTCTCCCAGTGAAAGCCACAGAAAGTCCAGTGTGTAAAGTAGAGGGAAAGAGTACCCTCAACTTAGCCAGTTCATCTCTGGCACCAGCACAGAACCCTTCCACTGCCCTCTAACTTAACCCACCGGGGCTTCTCCCCACTTCTGAAGAACTACTGGATACTTCAGAGAACAATTAGAATGTCACTGATGGACATCATCTGTGACATGTTCTTTAAATTTGTTTTCATACAATATAATTGGATCGTGTCTTCTCCTCCTACAACTCCTTCCCAGATCTTCCCTCCCTAGTTGCCTAACTTCATGTGTTTTCCCACCCTCCCTCAAAATAGAAAATTCTCACACACACTAAAATAAAAATAAAATGCCAATAAGAAAAAAATGCCAAAACAGAAAACAAACAATCCAACAAAATGGAGCACACGCAACAAAAAACATGGACTCCATTTTCCCGTGGCCAAGTATTTCTGGGCATGGGACCTGCTATGAAGTGTGGTTGATACACCCAGAGACACTCCATAGGAGAAATCTGATTTTTGCTTTGTCAGCAGTTTGCAAATAGCTTCCTGATTAGGGATGGGGCCTTGTGATCACATCTCCACCTCAGAGCTAGGAGCCTGTCTGCCCTGAATCTATGCAGGCCTTGTGCATGACCCAATTCTGATTCTATTAACATGTTTGAAATTTTTAAAAAACTTTTTTTTATTATGTTCAAATAATGGGAAGTTCAAATAATACTGGGAAGTCATCCTTAAAATGTTTCTGGTTTAGATGGAAATAGTCATTGTGCTTTGGTATAAATTAATAATTTCTCATTACAATCAGAATGTCAGTTTATTGTCAATACATACAATAATTAGCTAAGAATTTCAATAATATATGGTAAAATATGAGAGAATAAAATGTATGCGTGCATGCATACACTTCTGTGTGTATGTGTGGGTATGAGCATGCCATGCTGCATGTGTGGAGGTCAGAGGACAACCTCAGGTGTTAGTCCTTGTCCTCTACCTTGCTTGCTACTGTATATGCTAGCTAACTTCCAGGGTTGTCTCTGCTTCTTCCTATCTTACCAGACTTGGAAAATAGACTTTTGATACTATGTACAAGGGTTCTGGACATCATAATTCAGGTCTTTGTAGGACAAGTGCATTTACTACTGATCCAAACTCCTAGCTCCATTTCAGTATTAAAGAATGAACAAGATTAGACTCATCCTAAATCAGCTTCTTTAAGAAATCCAGGTAACAGAGCTAGTAGTGTGTGAAACTGATGCTGCAGGAGACATCAGTTCTTCACAAGGACACCAAGGGCCTTTGCTTTCTTCCTCTGCACAAGTGATCTATGGAAAGTAAGCTATGCATTCCTAGAATGTCGTCTCTCCTGTTCAAAGAGGAGTTGAATCAGGACTGGTTGCATCACTGGCTTCATCAAGCCCAGTTTTCTCACCTGCAAATGGAATTAGTCTGTTAGTCCAAAAAGCAAGTGGTATGTGCTCTGCAGGTAATTTATTTTTACAAGAAAGTTTGGACAGATGCATTTGGAGTCAGGGCTAGACCACTGGTATCTTATTAAAATGGTTTTCCTATAGGTTTCACTTTTGTTTCATGATTATTGTGAAAACCCTGCAATTTCTCTGTTTGTTGAGACAAAGAAAACTTTTAAATCAGGGGAAAGAGAAACATATATCATGCAGAGTAATCGACAATTTCAGCCATCTAGTACAAAGGTGATTTTCTGCAAGACTACTGGGCATGCTGAACTACTGAGTCACCTTTTCCAGTTCTCAGATTTTGTCATCTTTATGACAGTTTTCCAAGAATTCTCATTGAGATTTTATACATATCTAATAGATTCTATATTCTCTCTTAATACTTCTACCTCTAGGTTTCAAAGTCTAATATTTTGTCTATTTTAATACAATCAGATTGAGCCAATATTTTTGAATGCCACTATGAGCTGGACACTGAATTAAGTTTACTTTCCACATTATAATAATATAGAATACTAAATAAGTTTGCTGTATCCATAGCCTGTTCCAAATGTTTCATGTATATCTCCTAACTTTAACAAGCATCCTCCAGAGAGTTTGTTATTTACTATAAGAATAAACCTCATGGATCTAAATTGCCATCCTTGTTATGCAGGTGATAATGCCAAGGTTCAGAGAATTTAAGCATCTTGGTCCAGGCCAATGACCAAGAACCAAGATTCACAAAATATATATCATCTTCTACTTCATCCAGTTTCACAGAAACTGACTTCTTGAATCTAAATGTATTAAGTATACAGGTAGAGAAACACTGGACAGATAAGATCTACATCCCCCCCCCCCTTCCAAAGAAATTGAGCTTAAAGACACTAAAATGTCACAAGCAGGAAATATGAGAGATTTGAGCTGTCACATAAATCCTTTATCCACATTATGCATCAAACCAATGTTTATCTCACTTGGGAGAAGCACACAGAAGCCTGAAAGTGAAGAGTACTCTGAAAGCTCCTTCTCTGAAGAAACAGAAAGAATGTTGACAACATTTGAGGAACGGCAAGCAGATACCATCAGTCAGCCATGCAAACAAGAGAAACAGCTCCTTCCGTTCCATACCTAGATGTAAAGATCATTAAGAACAAGATCGTAAGACTATTTCCAGAGATACAATGCCATTGCTGAAGAATGCCCGGGAAAGTCATAGTAGAAACTAAAAGGTGCTGGCAAGGCCAGTCAGTAATAGTTTGTTTTCTTTTTCCTTCTTGACCACACCTTATGATAGCCTCTAACAGTGTGGAAAGCCATGCCTGTGGTGTGTTTTCAGTCTCTTATCCACACAATCATAATAAAAACAACTCTGCTGGAGTGTCAGGGCAAACAGTAGATAGCCGAGAGCACCGCCATCAATCACAGATATTCTGTTCAGCTCCCAGGTCTTGTCTAGGTCATGTTATGACTCCTTTATTAGTGTTTAAGGTCACCAAGAGACAGGCGAGTACATCCTATAACAGGAAGTGTAGTGAGTCTCTGGAGTGAGTTGTTTGGCTTTGGTAAGGCACTGTGGCTGGGAGTCGGAAATCCAGGGAAATGAGTTCAGCTCAGTCAGATTCCAGGCGCCACACTGCCTCGCAGCAGATAGAATGAGGCAAAATAATAGAGGCCTTCCTGCAATTCTCCACATTCAGCTGAATTCCAGTAAGCCTTTCCAGTCTGAATGTTAGAAGGCTCTTTTCTATTCAGTCTTCATGCTGCAAGTTGTAATTCACGGGAAGGGGCTCCAGAGAAAGGCTGGCCCCAACTTCAAGCCAGGCAGTGCCAGCAGAGCCCGTCTGTAGGAAGACAGATTAAGGCGCCTGTGTACCACTCAATTGGTAGAACAAAATTTAGTGCCCAGTTTGGGCTCCCTTAGAGTTACTGCCTGGCTGCTTTAGACCTGGCAACCACACACCAACCAGATACTTACCCTGCTGCACTCTTGCTTGAGCAGTAACTGACGGAATCTGCTCGGTGCAGTGGAGAAGGAAAGGCAGCAGACCCCCACCTCCACCCAACTCCCTCCCCACTGCGGAACCCAGGCCTGGCAAGATAGTCTTTTGGTCTGTCTGTGGTGGATTAGGCTCACTCTTTACCCAATATTATTCCTACCAAAGACTTTGACAATTTCAGGTATATTGGAAAATGATCCTTGGAAATTTTTATTACTGGTATAAAGGTGAGATTGTTAAGGGGAATGGAGTTGCTAGGAAAAGAGAATTCTAGAAAGGGGTTCTTTCTGAGTCCTTAAACTAACACAAAATTACACAGGCTCAGTTGTGGAATGGGTAATTACTCTCTAACGTCTAAGAAATTAATCTTCACAATAAGACAAAGATATTTGCTGCCAAGCCTGAGGACCCGAATTTAATAACCAGAGCACAAGTGGTGGATGGAGAGAAACACATCCTTCAGGTTGTCCTCTGACTTGCACATGTGTGCTGTGGCACACCCTGCCCCCAGATATACATACATTCATACATACTTTGATTAATTTAAAAAGACATAAAAGAAGTACCAACAGACCCTTCCATGCAATGAAAGTTAACATGTAAAGTTGCACTGTGATTTAAGCACCTAGATGTGTGTGTGTGTGTGTGTGTGTGTGTGTGTGTGTGTGTGTGTGTTCATGTATTTAGTCATTGGTATTGGGAAGAAAACTTAGAATATTGTTGATCTTGTAAGTGGTGAGCATAGCCCCTTGTCTCTGTCAACTTTGGCTATAGCTACACAAACAAGACATTTAAGAAAGATCCAGCACTTATCAGCTAGTGTTATGTCAATAATGCATAGACAGAAGCATTTGCAAGGCCAGGCTTTTCCTCTAAAAGCCTCTGGACTGATGGAACAATGTCTGACATAATATTAGTGACCAGTGGATATTTATTGAGAGGAGAAGCCATCCTAGACTATGGCTACGGTCATCAAATGTTTAAAAGAAGAATGAACTCAGACAGAAAAGTAATAATTTAATATTCACAGGTATGTAGACAATTAACATTTTTAAGATCATGTAATTTAAGGAACACTACTGGTGCTAAAACTTCATGACTTTTTTGGAATGGCAGACTAAATTTTTTCTATCATGAGAGAGTGTCAGGCATTTAGTAGAATTTGGCACAATCTATCTACCTAGGTCTGTTGTCTGCCTAAGAAGGCAGAACTTTGACTGATTTAAGAACTCATACTGAAGTCACCATAAACAAGCATGACCAGAGAGCTTTGTCATGGACACATTTATTCTGTGTGTGCCACAGTGTGGGGAAGGCTACAGTGTCACATATGTGGATGAAAGAAGGTTCAGACCATGGTGTCTGGTGGGTACAGATCCCATGCAAGGGGTTCCTCTGCTCAGGGACAGCTAGACCTTTTGGAGCAGACATGGCCCCAACAGTGAACCACACAGGGCCTTGTACTTTCCACACTGCAGATTTGGTACTGCACTGGGGTGAGAGCATTGATATCTAGAGCTGCAAAGAGACCTAGTGGCAGGCAGGGAAGCTCTATGAAGCCTTAATAACCCACCAGGCATTTTGGACATCAAATGTCAATTACAAAGGACTGCTTTGAGGCATTAGGAGTCAGGGAATCAGAACCAGATGGACTAAATTTTCCTTGAAATACACGCAGGATTAAAAATTAAGAGGGTGTGCAACACAATGTATTGTATCCAACGTTAGCCAAAACATTTGAGAAAAATATTACTATAAATATTTGACAAATAGTAACCATTTACCCACATTTACTTTCTAAATTCAAGTTTGGCTATGTGCATAGTTAGAGAAAGAGCTTTATGGGTAAGGGGGAAAGAAGTATTTTCTGGAAAACCAAGAGGGATGGAAGGTAGAAAGAATCCTCTCAGTATGTGTTCTGTTCATTTGTTTAAGTAACTAAGTTCATGTGAAATCCCACTGTGAAGATTTACCAGGTTACAAGTGGGAACAAATAAAGAGTTACATATGGTTGCATATAGACTGGTCAGACACTTTATTTAAAAAGCCTGATTGTGTTTGACAGACCTTAATAAGTGCTTAAGATACAAACACTCTCTTAATACAGGCAAAAGCTTCACATCGTCCATCAAGATCCCCCTGTGGACCGACTGACCAGAGAGCTCTTTTTCTGGTGATTTACTCAGTGACACTTGACTCCCAGGCTGCCCATCCTGCAAGTGACGCAGGCACTTGTTCAAGTTCCCAGCAACTTCTGATTTTCATAATCAAGCTGCTGAATGAGCAAACAAGGTTTAATTCTGTGCCCAGTAGTAGCTTCCATTCCTGGGGCCCTTTGGAATGTCTGAGGCCATGGATCCCAGATGATTGTAAAGAGATTTTTTTTATAAGATATTTTCTTTATTTACATTTCAAATGTTATTCCCTTTCCTGCTTTCCCCTCCCAAACACCCCTCTCCTCTCCCCCTCCCCCTGCTCCCCATCCTGTGTCATCTTTATGTTCCTATGGTACTGTCCTCAAGGGTGTGTGTACGCACACGCAAAAGCAGACAGTGCAAATGAAAACTACAGGGATACAGATTTGACCTAAGCCACAATTTACCATTTGCCTGTCACTATGGCTCAGAAAAAGGTTTCCTAATGGCCCATGAATTTAAAAGCTTGGAGACCAGTCAGAGATGCTATTGAGAAATGTTGACGCCTTTAAAGGCAGAGTCTCATAGGAGGAAATTAAGCCACTGGGGATGTGCCTTAAAGAGAAATTAGGACCCTACTTTTTTATGTCAACTGTTTGTTTTCTGGCTGCCTTAAAGTGAGCAGCTTTCTTACTACGTGCTCTTTTCATAATGTATTAAATCACCAAAGGGCAAACCAACTGTGCACTGAAACCTCCAAATGTGTAAGCCAAAATAAACCTTTCCTCTATTTAAGTTGATTTCTCTAACATGTTTGCTCCAGCGATGGAAAGCTAACGACACAATATGATCTTATTATTTTCTTCAGACTCTCATTTCATTATTTTTATCATATAGGGTTATATAAGGCCATGTTCATACAAATATGACATCATCTTTAAACCCCAGTTTCTATATATAGGATCTGGGGAGAGCCTTATGTCCAGAGCTCACATCCATGGCCCAGACTGATCAAGCACTTTAGAAGATAGCAGCAATAAATGATGGTGGTAGGCCAAACATGAGTATGTATCTGTATGCGTGTGTGTGTGTGCTTGTGTGTGTTATTTGTGTGTTTGTTTAATTTGCATGTAACAATAACTATGTATTTAAAAAAGATCAAAAGCTTGGAAACTTAGCAGTGTCATAAAGATGTTCTAATATTGTTTGTTGCTCTTTAATTTCAATAGTAATATTACTTACCTAAAACAACTACCACTTATTAGAACTTTCATTGTGCCTCAGACACTATACTAGGTATTTTTTACATGATGTGAATTTATTATGCTATGTAGTACAATAACACTTCAAGCCCTACTTAATTACTTTGATTTGCACTGAGGAAACTCAAGCCTGCAAAGTTTAAAAGCCTAGTGATTTTTGGATTTGGTCTGAGATTCCATGGGTTATGAATCTTAATCTATGTGTTCTACTTACTGCCATCATATTCAAAAATCATTAGCAGGAGTTTGAGTGAGTTCAGAAAGCAGATCTATAATCACTGAGAAAATTTGCACAATGAAAAATTTGATTATCCTAACTTTAAAAAACATCAACAAAAATAAAATGCTCCTATACACTTGTAGTCAAAACAGAAAAGCTACTCAACTCAAAGATTCTCTACAAGCAATTGCATTTCAACTCCTCTGCAAGAGCCTGCAGTAAATGCAGGTTAAGCTTCTGAAAATCCAGCACCAGGCAACTCTCCATCTTGTGTACAGCCAGTAATGCTGTCAGATCCTGGGGCTGTGAGACTCTACTTCTTCTCGTTATAAATCTAGTTTGTCAGGTCTTCCTAGCTGTGTTCACTCTTCCTAGCTGTGTTGGAACTGAACAGTGATGTGACCTACTCTTTGTACCATCCAAGTTTATCACTTACAGTTTGGTTTTCTTACATAAGTCAAAGCAATAATTTCTGGCATGGTTAGTGGTAGGGACAACATATAGAGGAGGGAACTCAGGTTGTACTGTTAGAAATTCTGTTAGGACTCTGGCTCTATCACTCATGGCATTTGTATTTCTAAAAGTGTTAACTTCAAAAAAAAGTGTTAACTTTAATGTTCACATCTTCATAAAGATCTTATAGTCCTGTTTTGGAGGAGGTTGGACTGAGATGATGTCAAATGCTATCGTGCAGTATGTGCTCAATAAATACTGGCTCTTGATTTTAGAGACACATCTCTGACAACAAAATGTCTTGGGTTATTTTCAGAACAATAGCTAAGAGTTCCATAACATGGGATACATGGACATGTTTCCTCTGGTTTGTGTCAAAGTCTTGGGTTTCTACTCTTTATCCCTTTCTCTAGAGATTGGGAGGATTACTGTGGCCATGGAGGTGTCCCAGAGTAGATGACAAAAGTGCCCTCAACCTAAGCCCTTAAAAATCTTCATGGATAAGAGCTTCCCACTCGCCTGGAATACTGGCTTTGGAGTTATGGCCAGAAGAGAGGCATAAGAATTCTTCTCTGGACCATACTCATATTACATCTTCTTAAAAGCATATACTATCTCTAGTGGAGCTCTGAGATTTTGTGTAAATGCTGAAATAGAGACACTCAATTGTTTCCTTTTATTCAACAAGAATTAATTGTTTTATTATCCCAGAGAGAAGAATAGAGAAAAACATTGACCCAGTGGGTCTTTAGCTCTGGTGATAGTAACACTCAGAGAGGATCATGGGATTTTCACTGAATTCACTCTCTGAACAATGCCAGTCTGGGGTTTGTTTCCAGATTTGGCCAGTATAAGGAATGACAGCTAGTTAATAATGTCTTTGCTTCATTCTGCTTGTAATCCTCAAAAATCACTCATCCCACAGTTCTTGCTTGAACTTCCAGACACTCTTGCATGTTAAACCATAGGCATATGCAAAACATCAACCTACCCAATGAACTATTTTGTACAACTGTGAACTCTTTGGCTTCTGCTGCTTCCAGCACTGAAGAACATGGACTACTTTGTCCTGGAAAGTATCTGTTGGGAAGAGAAGAGTCTTTTTTTTTTTTTTTAAATCTGTGTTCTAAATCTACCTGCTTCAGTAGGAGCTATAGCCAAGAACTATCACACTTTCTCACCATCTCTGACATGCTTTGCACACAGAAAGGCCTGTGAGACTAGTGGGGGATGGAGAAATCACCACCAAAAGGAGAAGTTCAATTTCCTCAGGTAGCATTCAATAACATTAATATAACCCTTTCAGATACTACCAGATTGATGTATATGATCCCCGCAGATCTTAGGCTGTTTTTATTCTTCCCACCTGACTCTGTCCTAGCCATGCACATAGTGTAAGTCACAGTGGTTACAATCTGTAAAGTATTAAGACAATATAAAATATTTCCCAACAAATTTTAAATCATTATTAAACGATAGGAATCTATTGAGCTCAAGGCAATGTCAGACCTAAATTGGGTTCCAACGTCTCTACTACTTGTCTTCCCCATCCCAGGTTATGGCAAATCCATCTTATATAATTGCTTAGGCCACAGACTACCAATGTCATCCATTGTCCCCTTCTAACAACTCACTGATCAGGAAATACTCCTAGCTCCACCTCCCACATTTATACAGTTTCTGCTTTTTTTGTACCACCTCCACAGTCTGCACTGTGTTGGGGCTGCCAAGACGCTTGTGTGGATTAGGCAGCCCCTGGCTCTTCTTCTGGCTTCTTCCACAGAGAGTGTATTCTCAATGCAGTTAACCTTTTTATGTGGAAGTCAGGCTATCCCACTCCTCTGTTCAAAAACATCCTAAAGTTTCTGTTACAGTTTAAATGACTAGTGTCCCTCATAGGTTCATATGTTTGAAAACCTAGACCCCAGCCAGTGGTACTGTTTATAAACCTTGGAGCATGGACTAGTCACTACAATGGGTGGATCTTGGAAGGTTCTATCTGCATACATTGCATTCTAGAATTTTCTGCTTCTTGATCTATCAGGATGGAAAACACTACAACCTCACACTTGGATTCCTCAGACTAAATCTTGTAAGTCCATCTACTAAATTCCTTTCATTCAACTGGAGTCCTCTAGAGAAGCCTGACTAATATGCTTGCTTCTTGTGCTGATTATGTGTTTATCTATCTCTAGACCCTTACATGAAGTTACTTGAAGATCAGAATCACAGATACACTTCAACTGCCCAGAATAATATGCATAATTAGACACCTTATACATGCTCACTGGAGGAATAAATGGATGAAACCATATGATAGAGATAAATATTTAATGTGTATGCAAAGATCTGGGTTCCTGGGGCTTCAGAAAACATTTTTTTTTTCTAGAAGAAAAGATATAGTGCAAGAAAGTACTGAAACTTTCTAGAAAGAAGACTAAAAGGAAGAGAAAAGGAACAGTGGAAGACAGCCCTACTAAGTTCTCCTTATGTTTCATTTTTGGTTGATTGATGTGGGTGTCAAGAATATTTTCCTTGGGGAGTTCAGACTTGTCCTTGTTATTCACAAGACTCTGAGCAACTGAGAAAAGCTGCTTGGATCAAGTTCCCTGCCTCCTGCACAGGCATTTCCTGATGTGCTATCAGGTGTCCTTTCCTTAGGTGGGTTTGTCAGTGAGGGATTAAAGGCTCTGGAATTCAGAGCCAGGCTGTGCTGCTGAAGCCCAGCAGTATCTTAGATCCCTATTAGGCTTCCTAGATCCAGTTCTTCATCCACTTTCTAGATAAAATGGTGAACATGATCAGTGGATGTTGAGACATGCTGTGGGCATGCTCTCTTTCCATCTCAGACTCCAGGGAGTTCATGCCTCTGGTAAAATAAAGCAAGGTGAGAAGGGCAGGCAGCTGGCAAAGAAGAGAGACGTGAGAGTGTATGCACAGGAGGGTATTTTCAAGACTGAGGCCTGAGGCAGATGACAAAGTTTGGAAGGAATAATATGGGTAGAGACTTAGAATGGGAAAGACAGGTTGAGAAATATGTGCAAACATGGCATATTAAACTTACTGCATGTCCTTATTGACTGGCATATTCAATTATTATACTCTCTAGGGGAAGCATATTATTAATTCTTTTCTCTGTAAAAGTAAAAAAAAATGTATCATTCAAAATGGAAATCATTGGCAATAAGAGAAGAAAAAAATTTTTTTCCAATATCTGCAGACACAAGTTACTTTAAATTGTCTAAGAGTTGGCTGATAAATGCCCTTTAGAGGTCACTTTCTGAGATGGTTGGCATTGGCCTGTTCTATAGGAGATGGGTTCATGCATGCCTCCCGTCGAATCACTCCACACCACCTTTCTCAGCGAGCTAGTCTCAGAGACAGAAAAATATACAAGTGGCAAGTTACTTAATGCACAGCCACCCTATCAATATACCTCTGCAGTGCAGCAGGTAATATTCAGAAGCAAAGTCGGGCATGGTGGCGCACGCCTTTAATCCCAGCACTCAGTAAGGAGGCAGGCGGATTTCTGAGTTCGAGGCCAGCCTGGACTACAAAGTGAGTTCCAGGACAGCCAGGGCTATACAGAGAAACCCTGTCTCGAAAAAAAAAAAATTTCAGAAGCAATATACTGGCAGAGTGAGCAGACTTCCTTTTTCTTCTCAATTAATAACAACCTATGTGACAGAGACCTTTCAGATCTGGTGGTGTCCATCCTGTATTCCTTCTTCAGCCTAGAAAGGCCTGTGCTATGTAAACAGCCTCCTGTAGGGCAATTGCCATAGCAGTGCATGTAAAAGGCACAGTGGAAAGGTGCAAAAGTCATTAACAGGAGAGAAATAGGAAGCAGTCAGCAGCACTTTAAGCAAATTATTACCATGAAATGACACTCCCAGCTTGAGACAAGTGTCTTGGCTCTGTTAAAGCTATATACACTTCACTGGTTTAGCTGTGGCTGAGGAAACTTTTCCTGTTTGGTTTATTGATGAAGTGTTAAGTCATGACGGACAGGCCATGAGGCGAATGGAGGAGAACTCCCTGCTTCCAGGGCTTCCTTCAAAGTCTTGCTTCCTGCACAGAGGACCCATGAAGGGAGGCTGGAGGAACACTCCATTGGACAACAGTCCGCATTTGGGGGTGGATTGGAAACCTAACTGGGAAGATGGTATTCACCTCCAAGTTGTTTCATGGAGAAGAGCACACACTCTTTCCTAGGGTGTTAAGGGCAACGACTCTGGGAGTAGGCAGCTGGATTCACGTGGCATTTTCATGCTTCCCTCCTGCAGCTGACTAGTCATTATCTGCACAATGGAAAAGGTTATAATCTACTCCTAACACCCCTGGGCTGTCCCCTACATACTCCTCCGAGCATCATCCTCTCTGGCCTGGGCCTTTTCAGTTTCTATGTCTCAAGTCTGTTCCTGTTTGCTTTCCCACCCACCAGCCTATAAAGCTCCAGATGCTGAAATCGGGCTGATGTGGATTGATCACTTAGCCCTGCAGTGCAGCAGTCGGGGAGGTGGGGCACTGAACTGGTCAAGCAATTGGAATAGCCAACCCTTCAGAATGTTCCACTCCATGCCTTTGAGCTTTCCCTCTCTGTTGGTGCTTGAAACCAGCATGTCTCACTGATATCCTGCTTTTGATGGAATTGGGTTGGTATCCTGTGGATCTGAAAATGTTGCTGCTCAGTGAGTGTTTCTGGCTGACATATCACCCTCTCCTCATAGTGTCTGTGGACCGGACCGGCACTCTCACCACGTAAGTTCCCTGAATGCATCCTTCTGTCTCCTAGCAGCCAAGTGAGAGGCAGCACTGTCCTCTGTTAAACCTTCTCTGTTTCCTTTCTTGTACCAATCACAACAAAACAAAACAAAACAAACAAACAAACAAAAAATCCCTTGAGGAAATAATGCAAAAAGGCATTACTTTAACTTTTTCTCACCTTGGTAATGACTTGAATTTTGGGTGCTCATTCTGCCGAAAGGCAATGTGGCTTTGTAGCATACACAATGTACTCAGAAGGAAATACATGGAAGAAAGACGGTGTAGTAAAAGCACAAGAAACATAGTTAATGGATCTTGGCATTGCTGCAATAACACTCTTTCTACCTAGTATATGTGCTCTGAAATCTTAATATCATACAACCTTAGCTATGAAGACTGTTTTCTTTCCTTTTGCGGTTGTTGTAATCAAATAGCTTCCAAGAAGCAGCTTAAGGGAGGAAGGGCCTATATGGGGCCTATATTAATAGTTAGCAACATTCTAGATGTGTTTCACTTCTGGGTGTCTGTGCAGATAACACATTGGGTTCAAGGATCCCCAGATGAATTTGTGACTGAGGTCACATAGGCCTGTTTCCTGTTAGGTAACCAGACCCACTGACCCAGCCCTCTGGGAATATCATCAAAACCAAGTATACCCATCTCATTGGCATTGACAAACAGGGCTGACAACTTGGTAAAACCACCCTGAAACGAACCTCGAGTCTCACTTCACTCAGCAAGCACATTCATTGCCTGTATTGGCCAGGGCCAGCACTGTGGAGATACGGCCTGTATCTTTACTTCAATAAAACAGTTCAGGCCAGCCAGTTTCAGGCTTCTTGGAATCAGGACTCAGATGTGGTCTGGTCAGTTCAGCATGTAGTTGGATAACGTTCTTCATGTTCTGGTCACGGCCAACCGCTATTCATTTTAGAATATTTTCTGAGCTTTAATTTCTCCTAAGAAATCAGCGGCCCCTCTTGAAGAGTCAAACTGCAAGAGAGGCAATCTTGTTAAAGAACAAAGTCAGACGAAGGCAGTTACATCTAAAAATGATCTTGTCTAGCAATCTAAGCATCTAGATGGCATTGCGCCTCCTTGTATTTGCCGTAGCTCTGGCTGCTCCCCAACTCTTTGCAGACTGCTGAGTTTCTTGTACTAGCGTCTTCCTTGAGCCCCACTAGCCTAAGCAAGGTATCAGTCAGTTGTAACGCTGATGCTAATTCCATCTCTAATTTAAGGTTCTTCTGAGAATACATTTTTCTCTGAAATTGGTATCCTAACAGGAGACATCCCTCTCTTCCACCCTCAGGTCCCATCTCTTTAAGTGGTCACGCTGTTCTGAAGTAATCTCTCTGGGTGCTGGGCTATCTAGCCACTGTGGTATAATATCTTTCTGGCTTTAACAGTCTTAGTCATTGTCTATAGCTATAGAAGAATGGCAAGTGCTGGGTGTCTGAAGAGTAGGGGTGTGTGATTAAATTTCGGGAGGCTGAGGACAGTGGCATGGAGCTGGCACTGGCTCAGCTTCCAGTGCAGCCTTCTGCTCATGGAGGCAGGTGGGTGAGGTGAGGTGGGACTCGCTGGGTAGCAGGGTTTTATGACACTGTGTTCTCATGGCAGTTTTATTATGGCTGCACTCTGCAGTCAGTGAGAATTTGCACCTGTGAGAATTAACTCGGTCCCCGAAGACTAACATTCGTCTTTTTACGGGAGCAGAGCCATAGTGACCAAAGCACCTTTAAGAGTTTCTACTTCCTCGCAACACCTTTACACTGGGTATCAAGTTTCAACATGAGGGGACAACTCATATTCAAACCACAGCACTAACATATTTCTAGGTGCCTCCGTTTTACCACTCCGTCTTATTAATAAGGTTTCAGCCTGTCTCCTGTCTGAGCAAGCCTGGATTAAAATTTCAGACAGGAATAATTCTTAGAAGAAAAGCTAAATTAAGCTGGCAAATGAAACTGAAAGAGTATCCAGCAAGGTGATTTTTTTTTTTTTTTTTGTCTTTGCAACTGAAACTTCTGCTTTTTGAAATGGAATAATTCAGATGAGCATTCATATGCAGTTAATCAAAACTGATATTAAGGAGAGAGACTAAAAACTTGGTTCAAAACCTCTGCACAGTAGTTGGAGAACGTTTGGCCTTTCCTAACGGCTTCTTTTAAAAATCCACTGAAAACTGTAGATGAGAGTAATTTTCATAGGATCAAGCAGAGTTTTTAGTTAGATTTCTTGTTTGTGCATGTCAGGGTTCAGAATTCCAAGAAATTAAACCTAATGGGCTTGGTTTTTTTGGTCATATTCACATACACTTACATTTTTGAGTGCACAGTGCATGCAAAATAGTACACTGGGGCTTTGAGGGGCGAAGGTGTATAAAGAACACATGGCCTCGGAGAGCATTCCCCCCCTCCCCCCATGCTGTAAAAGCTACCTCAACCCTGAGGCTGCCTCAGCCGCACTCGGCAGCTGCAGTTCAAGCAGCAACAGATAGTCATGAAAACCAAACCTTGGAGAGTGGGCACAAGTCATAAAGAACAACTCATGCCCACCAACCGAGCCTGCGGTGGGGCAACCCATGGACCATGTTCATGGCCCTAGATAACTATGAAAACCAGGCCATAGAGAGGGCATGTGTGCATGCGAGTGATAAAGAAACGCATGAAGTAATGTGTGAAACGCCCTAGTTGTAACTGGCTGAATTTAGCTTAAGAACTCCGGCCTGGCAGGGCAAAATCGCTCACCTCCCGAGGGCCCAGCAGAGACAATATTGTGCAGAGAAATAATCTGTGTGGCCCCCACGCAGACGCTCACGCAGCTGCTCAGACCACAAAGCCTGCACTGCAGCCGCTCTGCTCCAGAGGCTCCAAAAGCAAGAACACCGAGTCTTGGTTACCTGCGTGGAGTTTACCTGCGCTGCCGAGAGCCAGACTACACCTGCCAGACTGGAAAGGGTAGTGAGGAGTGTGTTTGTGCAGGACCCTTTTACCATGTATGTGCTCTTTGCTATTTATGAATAAATATAATGTGTTAGAACCTTTTCCACCAGGTTTCGAGGAATTTGCTTTCCGCCCCATTTTACGACAGGTCTCCACAAGTCACAACACCCTCTATGGGCATGAGCAAGTGGACACATCCACAACTGTTAAGACAGAGTCAAAAATCGTATAATGAAAACAATAAACAAACAAACAAGGTTTTAAAAACAGTCATGTAACTTGGGGTTTGGGAGGAAGAGTATTGTTTTAAGGATTTGGTTCTTGTGATGTAGCAGTAAGACCTCTAAAGATGGAAATACAAACTGTTGCTATTACATGAAGCGAAAATCTGAAGGGATCTTCTCATCTTTGGGGGAAGTCAGTATCATTATTATTTTTATTATTATTATTTTCAACTGATTAGATAATCTGTTCATAATATATAGTTTTGCTTTATTCAAAGCTCATTGATTTAAATGTTACTCTCATCTAAAGTTATCCTCACAAAGATGTGTAGATTAATGTTTTACCAAATATCTGGGTACCATGGCCTTGCCAAGTTGACACACAACAATTAACTATTGAAGTGCAGAGAAGTATATTTTGGTGCGATAACAAAGAAATCCTCAGATACTGTAAGGCATGAGAGAGTTAGCCTGTTTAGGAAGGGATGATTACAGGGAGTGACACTAACTAAAGGATATGGGAGTTTGTATAGTTAATGCTAAGGGGGTCGATTGGAAAACATATGTAAGGAGCAAACGGACAAAATTCTTAACAGATTAATTGGGGACAAGTTCACACAAATAAACTTTAAAAATCAATGGCACCCAGGCAATAGCTTGAGACTGGTTACTTTTATTCAATCTAGCTATTCCCTCCCCTACACCTCTAACTCGCTAACAGATAGACATTCCTTTCTAACTTTAACCCTATCATTAGAGTTCACAGTCACAAATTCTTTCTTCACTGGAACCTAACTGCCAAACTTCTTTGTGAAAAGGGATCAAAGACTTTTATAAGGTGAAAGCCTTCATTTGCTCCCGTTTGCTGTGTTGCTGTGTGTTATAAAACAGCTGTGAAGGCTCACCAGTTTTCCAAGCATACTTAGCAATTTGCTTCCAAAGATAGGTACCACCTCACCTACAGGTGATAAACATAGAAACTTAAGGAGCAAAAATATCAGCTACCTTTTTTATGTTAACTATTTGTTCCTTTTACACTTATTAGTTTTTGATGAAGTTACACTTGCTTTTATATTACTGATATTAAACAGTTTGTTGCAGTCCTTTTGAATGTGTATTCAAAGCAGAGCCAATTACTGAAGATTTGTAATATTGAAGAAACAGCAAAGGCATTTTTATTAGATATTTTCTTTATTTACATTTCAAATGTTATCCCCTTTCCTAGTTTCCCCCCCGAAAATCTCTATCCCCAATCCCCTCCCCCTCCCCCAGCTCCCCAACCCACCCACCCCCATTCCTGGTCCTGGCATTCCCCTATATTGAGGCATAGAGCCTTCACAGGACCAATGGCCTCTCCTCCCATTGATGAACGACTAGGCCATCCTCTGCTACAAATATAACTAGAGCCACAAGTTCTGCCATGTGTTTTCTTTGACTGGTGGTATAGTTCCAAGGAGCTCTGAGGGTACTGGTTAGTTCATATTGATGTTCCTTCTATGGGGCTTCAGTCCCCTTCAGCTCCCTGGGTATTTCTCTTGCTCCTTCCTTGGGGGCCTTGCAACAAAGACATTTTGATATTACAATATTTTTGTGGTAATGACTGTAGAAGGTAAGCATTATGCATTGAATATTGGTTTTTCCCCAAATTTGAATGTCTTAACCTCTAGTATTCTGGAACCAGTAAGTAGAACCTTAGGAAGAAAGAAAATTTAGTTGTGGCCATGTGGGTAGAGTCCCCATGATGGGATTAGTATTAAAATGAGAAAACTTGGCAGAGTTTTTTATTGTCACCTTGTAAGAATAGACAAAAGCATCCATCTGCAAGCAAAGCCCCAGGCTAAACCTGCCGAGATTTTGACCTTGGTTTTCTAAACCACTCAAGACACATGTCTCTTGCCTTAAGATCCTAAAGCTAGCTAACTAGATTTTAAAAGTCACACATCATTCAAATATTTTAACTTTTATATGTTTTAGCCTCTGGGGAAGATACTGGAAAACAGTTGGGAATGGGGAATTAATCGAGCTATAGGATTTGGTTGCCAGAACCTGGTAGCTACAGGACAGTAGTAACATGCCAGATGACTTCAGGTTTGCTGGCTGCAGAGGACAAAGTCACCTTTCCAGAGAAGGTGGTTCTGACATGTTTCTTGGAGGCTAAGAATGGTGGCCTCAGAGGTAGTCAGTCACTTCCTATGTAGAGGAGAAGCATGAGCCATGTTGACCAATCATGGCATATCTGGTTTGCTCAGGGATGGCCAAGCTCTTGCAGAATGACTGGGAGGGATGTGTAATGGGAGGGAAGAAAAGATGAGAGATTTCCATCTATATAAATGGACAGAATTGTGTTAATAATCATTTCAATACTTTAGTCTTGTATATTTATAATGTATTAGTCATTGATTTCTTTTCAAGACTCATAACACAGCTCTTACAAAATCTTCTCTTTGAGGCTTAATTCTTTTACATTTTAAAATTTTGTACATTTACTAGTATTATTGTACATTCTTTTAATACTATTTTAATTTTGTATTCTATAAATCATGGATTTCTACAAAAGAGATACCTACAACATATACAAAATCTCTCTCTTTAAGGCTTAATTCTTTAGGCAAATGTGGCTATATTCTAAAACTTGAAACTCACTATTCTGTCTCCTTGGGTCAATGTAGGACTGAATTTGAGTCAATTTAACCCCCAAATATAAATATTTTGTTCTTGCAGTGGAGTTTTTACACCACTTCTTTTTTTCTGCCTGAAATAACAGAACCAATTTTTGAATGCTGAGCAGTATGTGATCAAAGAGATCGCAGTATCTGGATAGTCAGAGAGAAGCTGTGTTTTACCACCTTAAATACTAATACTAGCCACTAAAATAGAGCTTGTAACAGACTAGTTGCAAATCTAGGTAGAAATAGAGATGGAGAATACAATGTTCTCTATCACTGCAATGACCGAACCCACTGCAATTGGAAATGGCCAGGTTTAAATGTGTTTTAATACATTAAAAAAATGATCTGTTTTTATTTTAAATTAATATACTGGTGACATAAATGCCCCCAAGAATGTCTCCTGCCTTTATCTTAACACACCCTCTAAATGAGATAAGTATCCATTTAAAGTGACAGAGAAATAGCTTCTATGAATTACTCAATCTCTGCAGAAATGCTGACTGCCTTTCTCGTTTCTCCCAAAAGTACAGTGCCATTACTTAAAACCCTTGTCCCATTTGTCTCTTAAGAGAGACTGTTTTAATCTGCGTCCTCCACGGCAGATCATTTGTCTACCTACCTGTCACTACCTACTACCTTCAAATGAGCACACACAACAATTATTTCGTTATGATACTCAACTCCATTCACCTCCAAACTCACAGAGTTCTGCCTGCCTTTGCCTCCTGCGTGCTGGGATTAAAGGCCACCAACACCTGGCTCACTCTTTTGTTGTGCTTTATGTGGGGTGATCATAGAGGCAAAGATTCCAAAATCAGCTATTGTAAGTCTTATTATGTTAAATATTTTTCAAAGCTTAGTTAACAAAACAGAAAATATACTGAAGTGAAAAACAAAAGAAAACATCAAATTCAAACACTGAGAGAAAGAAGCAACACCTCAGAAATCTCAGTAGTTGAAGCAGTCTTGGGTCCCCATGCCAGCACTGTGCTTCTCTGGATTAAGGTTTGATGCTACTCTAGGGATAAGGTAAATATGCAAACTTTGTGCAGAGCTCTTAATTGAAAATTTCAATGAACCAGCACAAGAACTGAAGTCCAGGGTGTGAACTGGAGATGGGTGAACATTGTTCCGTCCCTGAATGTATCAGTGTCTCTCAAATGTGTCGTTAACCTTTGTGTGTGTGATGTGTGGAAGAAAAGCCACCAGAGACAGATCTACACCCAATAAGGCTCTTCTCTGTAGAAAGAATCTCTCCTCACATATGTAAAATGTGAGTCAAATGAGAGGATTCGAACTAATTTTAACTCATCAAACAAGCACTATGACCACCCCACTCCTTCCAGTTTCTGATTCCTCTCTTTACCTGTGACTCTGAGACATGGTTGTGAGGTTTGTTTCCCATACACCTGGACGATAGTAGCAGCCAGGGACAAAATTGTTAGAGACAAGGATTTAATGTAGCATAGTATAGAGCAACTCTCATGTTCTTGTTTTTGTGATAATGGAGACAAGACAGCAGATGCTCTGCGCGCATGCACGCACGCGCTCCGAGCATACGCTTGTATGCTGGAGGGTGAGGGTGGAGTGAGGGCAGGGAGTGGGTATAGAGGAAGGGAGTGGGTAGAGGAAGGAGACCTAGGGAGGAGAACAAGGGATTGGGAAATAAGCCCAGGGCTGGTATCTGGGGAAAGGAGAACCAATACTCCTTTTGTTGTCAGAAAAACCGTGGGCACAAAGGGTGAGTTTGAGTTTCGCTTCAGGTCAGTTGAGGGCATTGTGCAAAAAGGCAGCTTTAGACAGCAAAGGCAACCAACTGACTCTGAGGTAATTAAATCACTACATTAGGCTGCTGACCATGAAAGCAGAAAATGCCAGCACACAAAAGGAAGAAAACCAAACCTTACATGTGTATCCAATTATATAATTAAAATGTTTACTGTTCCATGTAATAATTACGTGGCTCACATTTGATCATGGTGAAGTTACCCTAATTGGTTAAAAGTTTTACCCATTCTTCTTCTGGGACAAAATTGGATTTTATTTAGACATTTTTCATCCAGGCATGCAAGACTTCATGCCATCTGACTTTGCTTTATTCTGACTGGGATTTTGGCAACTCCTGTGGTAATTTTCAGTTTTATTTCCTCTGATCACTGATGTCTAAAATGATGGGTAGTCAGATACCTGAGAAAGGAGTTATATCTCCCTCTTCCACTTCCATTCCTAAGATGAGTTTTCTTTTTACTGGCTTCACTGCACAGTAGGTTTGTAGGAGAACAGTTCTCTGAGCCATTCCCAAGAAAGGCCCCTACGAGAACCTGGTGGCCTTTCGTCAAGACAACCACCCATTCCCTTCTTCAGCCTAGTGTCTCCTGCAGCTGGATATGTTGATTAATAGACAGATTAGCCACATGGCCAATTACCCAAGCACTTTATTCCTCTTCTTCTCCTTCCTCATTTTAATTTAATCACACAAGCGTGTGTGTGTGTGTGTGTGTGTGTGTGTGTGTGTGTGTGTATTCCAACAGACAGAGTAAGTAAGGCTTGTAAAAAGAAAAATGGTAAAAGGAAAAGCTTTCATATGTTCTATTGGTTTTTGGTCTTTGTTTGTTTGTTTATTTATTTATTCATTCATTCATTCAGGTTTTTTTTTTTGCCTTTAGTAGTTGGAGAAATTATATGTTTAGGAATACTATTAGATTTTAATTTTACCTCTGGAATTTATTATCTGTTATCAGTTATCAAGTAACTGATATAAACAAAAATGTATTAAGAATTCACAAAAATCAGGGGCTAGAAAGTTGACTCAGTGGTTAAGAGCACTGGCTGCTCTTGTGGGAGATGTGGGTTTGAGACTCAACACTCGCATGGAATCACACAGTCATCTGTGTAAGTCTAGGTCTAGGGATCCAACACTCTTGTCTGGTTTCTGCAGGCTAGACTTGTGTGTGTGTGTGTGTGTGTGTGTACATATATATAAACACTTATACATATAAAGTAGAACACATTTATTTTTCAAAAAAAGAATTCAAAATAATCAAAGATGAGACCAAAAAATTTTGATTAATTCAAGGCAGGTGCCAACAAGGTGATTTGTAGTGTGATATCCAAAAGGGACGTCAGAGCATGTTGATGTGGGAATGCAGTTTACTAGCCCTCTAATATGCTTTTTATCATGGACAAAAACACTGTGGTGCTTCCTAGAGGCAGATATCTTTGTCAAAGCAGAGTCAGCTCTGATGTCCTGACCACTCACTCAAACCTTGGAGTGAGGGGATAAATAGAAGACAAACTCAGGATGGAATTACCTGAATGTACACAGGTTCAGATTTTTCAATACATACCTCCCCTTTGCCCAAGTCCAACATGAAGCTACTGCCATAGACAAGAGTATTGATAGCTTTCAAAGTGATAATAAATTAAAAGATCAAAGAATCTCCCTCATACTGACCAGAAAATACTAGGTGTTACCAATCAGGGCCTATTGTATTGCCCAGAGGACAATGACAATATGTGAAAACACTCATATGATCACTACTGATTGGCATCAGCTAGGTCAAAACCAGTGATGTTTTGACATCAGTGTAGAAAACAAAAAATCATTTAATCTGAAATGTGGTAGAATTAGAATTTCCCAACTTAGGCCTCTACTTAGATTCCTTAATTTATTTCTAGGGTAACAGATGTTCTTTTTGTGACCTGCCTCTATCCATATCTCAACATGATGAGAAAAAAAAAAACTACTAAAAATAGGTAATATCCATGGATGACATCATGGCAACATTTTCATATGGAGCCTGATTAACTAATGGTTGCATTCACTAATAAACACTGGAGAGCTCAACAGAGGAATCTAGGCTGAATATCCTTAACCTGAAACATTTGCCACAAAATTTCAGGTTTGTTTATGTTTGTTTGCTTTTAATTTCCATGTTTTATAAGTTGAGAATCCTTAATTGAAAAGACTAAAATGTTTGATAGAACATTTAGAATTTTGAGTCAGCGTCCTTCCCCCCTCAACAATCATACACACACACAAACACACATACACAGATATATTCACATACACACACACTCTCACAATACACTCATACACATAGTCTCTCACACATACTCATATACTCATATGTTATTCTCAAAGCAAATTTGTATTGTTAACTGTTCAAGGAAACATCTTGATCTTTAAGCTCATTGATGATTCTAAAGATCTTCTTAAAGTTTTGTCAGCCTCAATGGCTTTATACTTTCTCATTCTACCCACTAAATATTTAATGTCCTCAAAAAAATAAAAAACACATACAAACACATACAAACACAAAACAAACAAATGAAAACCTCTACTACTATCACTAATGAAAACTTACCTTAGTATAGCCTTCAGGAGAGACACAAGCACCAAAGACTGTCTGTTAAGGTTCCTTGGTTGTCATGGAAAATCACCAGGCACTAGGTGGTTTAAAGCAGCAGCAATTTATCCCACCACACTTCTCCAGACCGGAGGCTGAACGTTAGGTTATCAACAGGATAATGACCCCTTGAGGGAAATGAGATTTTCTTCTGGAGAGGGCTGTATTGCTTCCATCTCTGCCTTGTCTTCATATCATCTTCTCTGTGCCCGTGTGTTGCATCCTCTGCCCCTCATAAAAACATGTGTCACTGATTTGAGGACCACTCTAAATCTAGAACAAACTCACCTCTATAATTTAATTACTACAGCTACCTCCCTTTCTCAAATATAATAATACTAACAGGTTCTAGGGATTTGAACACTGACTTTCTCTTCCCCCCAGCGCACCCCTCTCTTTCTGAACCACTACTCATGGGACAGATGTCACTCTTCTACAGACAACATAACTAGCTGTCAATCTTGCTGCTCCACAGCTACAGTGACTGAAAACTATGTTCTCCCTACCACATGAGAGGTTTTGGGGGAAGTAGAAGTTTTAGTGAAAGGTCTCCTAGAACACAAAACAGGGGAATGAGCATCCCAAACAAATCAAGATGGTTCGTAAGCTCAGAGCAGCACAGAGCCTCTGTGATCCACATCCTCAAGTCTAAAGGTCCAGAAGTTGTTGCTAAGTGCTTTGTGCTTGTCTTGTTGGTGAAGGTGTGAGCTTTCAGCTGTTCTTGCTCCCACTGGCTGCCTTGCCTCTTGTGGACTCTAACCCTCTGGAGCTGTAAACTAAAATGAACTCTTCTATAACGCTGTGGGGACAATCTCAAAACATGAAAAGGTCAGTAAGAACCACATCGAAGAAGCAGCCTGGCTGGGGGTTGGCCTTCTTCTCCTCCTGCCCCCCTGCTTTGGCAGCTGTCCTGATAGATGCTTGAAGGAGAGCCCTGACCAATGAGGGTTCCTCCCAACTCCCACCTCCAAGGGATTGTGGTGGTTTGAATGAGAATATCCTCCAACAGATTGGGTCCCAATTGGTGGCATCAGGAGGCTTAGAAGTCATGGCAGTTCTGAAGATATCATGTCACTAAGCTTTAAGAGCTTATGGCTTTCAGTTTGCTATTTCTATTTTTGTGTTTGTAGGTTAAGGAGTGAGCTCTCAGATGTTCTTGCTACCACACCCTCCACTACCTGCTGTGTCTACATTTTTTTTATCATGGACTCTAACTTTCTGGAACCATAGCCTATAGTAAACCCTCCTGTAAGCTGCTTTGGCCATGGGAGTTTATCATAACAAGAGAGTAACTGATATGACACCACCACCTTTTGTGTTATCCCAGCTGAGACAGGGTTGGCCAGCTGGTTTCATTTTAGGTACCCACCCAGATCTACTTCAACAGAACTTCTAGAGCTAGTAGTGGTTGATGTGGGTTGCTAAGACACCCATCCTCCTTTCTCTGCCCACCCCAGATCACCCAGCTCTATCAATGTCCTCAGCTGGAGAGCAAAGAAAGGCTGTAAGGAAAGCTAGGGCTTTGATCTTCTACAGAAACGGGGCCCCTTTCTCTGTACACATGACTAGGGGTCACTAAGGACTTGACCCCAGTCAGGATCCACAGGTCTAGTGACCTGCTTTGAAGAGTCCCTCAAAGCCAAGGACAATGAAAGGGATCTGTTCACTATGCCGACATCTGGTTGCAGCAGCTCTCGACCCTGTTCTAATGACTTCTGTCTTGGGAGGACAAGATAATCCTGTCTTTGAGCCAATTTTATGAGCTCCTTGCTCTGTACATCTTCTTCTCTGACTTGAGGGTCTCTGTAGGGATGGGGGCTGTATCTGCTTGCATTCTTAACTCTGTTTTATTCCCCATGCAGAAAAAGATAAGCTTCCTTATGGGAAAGCAGCTGCTTTGGATCAGGTTAGAAGCAGTACATCTGGAATCAAACATAACATGAATGAAACGGTATCAGGACATGATGTCATGATGATGAAAGCCCAGGCTTTTGGCTCTTGCACAGTCAGCCTGCTCTAATCTTTCATTCACACAGACTTCACACTTTTCTGTAATTAAAAATTTTTATCACCTGATTTGATATTTCACAAAAGATCCTTTCATCAATGCCACATACAATTTTGATCATCTTAAAATTCTCATGGGTAATTGTCTTGACTTATAACAATTTAAATAAAACTGTGTTGTTCCCCATAGCTAATTTTTATTTATCCATTTCATGCTAATTTAAATATTCACTTTAGTTATCTTTTAATTTAAATATAAAATACAATCAGTGTTTTGAGCATATTTTCCCAATGTCTGGCCTCCGGCCTATGATACACATATATAACTGTGGCTTTAGTGGTGTTTTGCTATCTCAGGCACAGTTTAGAAAACCAACTTTCATTCTGACTCCATCACTGTCACATTTAAAAAGTGTAATAATTTCTACTTCCCTTGTGTATACATATCACAATATCTGATAGTTTTACAAGTATATAAAGGTCTTATAGTAATCCATTTTGGGTATATTTATAATATTTATGAATATCCATTATAATTACCCATTTTCCTTTTTTTCTTACGGAAGTTCAAGTTTTCTTTTGTCTCACTCCTATATAGAGAACATTCTTCAGCCATTCTTGGCTAGCAACAGACTTGCATATTACTCCTTCACCAGAGGATATCTTCATTGCCCATCTGTTGATGAAGATGCATTATTGAATTCAGAACCCTAGTTTGACAATTATTTGCCCCTTCTATGTAAAAATTATTAGTAGAAGTTGTTCTTTTCTCTCTGGTAAGATCAGAACACTCATTTTCTCTGGATACTCTGAAGATGTCTTTCTCCATCTTCCTCTTTCAAGTTTAAGTGTGATACGCTTTGGCCTGGCTTTCCTTTAGTTTGTTCTGATTGGGACCCACTTAATCTCTTCAATGAATACAGATTTTACTTTACACATTCACAATGTTTGAGTAATTTTTCTCTTATCCTCTAAAGACAGCATTGATTTTCACTCTCTCTGCCATCTTAGGAGCTCCTAGGACTCTGTTTTCATCTATTCTGTCTTCTTTGCTTTGTTGAGACTGATCCTCCCCGGAGCTCACCGCTTGTATGCTGTCATGTGCACTGCAGCGTCAGAACCCCTCTGCTGGACTCTTGGTTAATTTCCTGCTGCTGTCATTTCTCTTTCTTTGCTGGAATTTCATACATTTTTTACTTGTTTTGGGAGAACTCATAATCATTTGTTAGATTACTTTTGTTATGCCTCCTTGAAATCTCTGTAAAGTATTTCTTTTTTTTTCAATTTCTTATTAGATATTTTCTTATTTTACATTTCAAATGCTATCCCGAAAGTCCCCTATCTCCTCCCCTTCCTGCCCTGTTCCCCTACCCACCCACTCCCACTTCTTGGCCCTGGCGTTCCCGTGTACTGGGGCATATAAAGTTTGCAATACCAAGGACCTCTCTTCCCAATGATGGCCGACTAGGCCATCTTCTGCTACATATGCAGCTAGAGACACGAGCTCTGGGGGTACTGGTTAGTTCATATTGTTGTTCCACCTATAGGGTTGCAGACCCTTTCAGCTCCTTGGGTACTTTCTCTAGCTCCTACATTGGGGGCCTTGTGTTCTATCCTATAGCTGACTGTGAGCATCCACTTCTGTATTTGCCAGGCACTGGTATAGCCTCACACAAGACAGCTATATCGGGGTCCTTTCAGCAAAACCTTGCTGGCATATGCAATAGTGTCTGCGAGAAACTTAAAATACCCAAGGTACAATTTGCAAAACTCAAGAAAATCAAGTAGAAGGAAGACCAACGTGTGGATACTTCATTCCTCCTTAGCATAGGGAACAAAATACCCATGGAAGGACTTACAGAGACAAAGTTTGGAGCTAAGATGAAAGGATGGACCATCAGAGACTACCGGACCCAGGGATCCATCCCATAATCAGCCATGTAAAGTATTTCTAATACTTGATTCATCCCAATGTGTGGATTAATGTCTCTAATAAAAGTTGTGATTGCTCTTAGTTCTTGGCATGATTTGCTGATTTTCTTTTTCTTTCTTTCTTTTTTTTTTGTATTTTTGAATACTATGAAACTATTGATCTTATTTAATTTCTTTATTTAACAGGTATAACATGAATACAGAGTATATGTGTAAGTTGAGCTACATGATGAAACCTGCCAACTGTGTGTCAGCAAAAGTAGACACACACACACAGACACACACACACGCACACACACACACGCACACACACACACACACACACACACATATATTTATATTTATATTTATATTTATATTTATATTTATATTTATACTTCTTTCTTGCAATTAAAGAGAATAAGCCTTCAGGTTCTGCCTCAATCCAATGAAACTTTCCAGAGAAAGCAGGATATGGCTCATTTGTCTCTCTGCTGGGTTGTAAATTCAATTATTTCAGTCTTTCTTGGTACCAAAGAAAGGACAGGAAAATATAAAAAATCCTCCTGCCTTCCACATCCTCATGGATGCAGAGGGGTGGGTGGGGGGAGCTGGAGGTGTCACTTTGTATCAGACTTCACTAGAGAAAGACTTATAGAGTCAGGGGATACTCCAGCCTCCACTCATACCGCACCTTCCTTACTGATATCTAATGAGGGATGGAAGATAACCATGCTGTTCAATCAGTGCCAGGAAGGACAGAGTCCTGCTAACAAAACAGAACATACTCTGGGGCACTGAGGTATGCTGGCCAAATGATGTTTCCTTTGGAACATCACTATGTGATATCTACTGGACTGTTTTTCATTGATCCTAAAAGAAGATAGAGAAAAACCTGAGTTCTCTAGGAGACAGGAGTGAGCAGAAAGAGGGAGTAGGAAACCATGTGCTCACAAGGGTAGAGAAAACTCTCACCTTACAGGGAAACAGCCTTAACTCCCTGACTTTGGTATGTCACTGAACTAATGTTAGGCCCAGTTGCAAATAATTCTGACACAGTAGGGTGATTTGGGGATTAAGTGAGATAACATTCAGAAACAACCTGAATACAATAGTCTTACTTGCCTTCCACCCTTAGCTGTCTGCCTTGTTTCCTCTCTGTTGCTGACTGTTCGTGTATTACCATGCCAGATCTTCCATGCACATTACTATTTGGAGATGTTAGTTGGAATGCACAACTAAACAACGTGTGTAGCTAGGACCTTCTGTCTTAGTGTTAGAGACATCTGTTTATATTTGAAATGGCTTGTGATAACATTTTAAAACCAGGATTTTAGACCTCAAACCTTAGAGTCATCAACATATTGAACATCAACTACTATTGTGATATTATTTCCAAAATCTATTTTGCTCTAACTTTGGCATAGCCACTACTATCTATTTCTTGGGATATTACTCCTAAATGGTCATTTTGTTTCCTCCGTGTTCTCTGTCTGTCCATCCAGTCTCAACACAATTATTAGAGATGTTTTTTACCATTTGTATTGATAATTCATATTGTGTTTAAAATTCATCTTCAGCTTGCCTTCTCACTCAGAGGACACACCAAAGTCTACAGTGGTGAACAAGACACTGCCGTTTGGATTTCTTGTTTCATCTTGTCCTTTCTTGTGACCATTCTTACCCTGACTCAGTTTTCTACTAAAGCTGATCTGATATTTCTGAGAGCGCAAAGTGGTATCCAGTCATTTTGGAGCATTTGTCTGATTGTGTTTGGTTTCTTTTGTCTAGAATGTTCCATGATGCCCTGCTTCTTTCAAAGGGTACCTTCTCAATAAGACTATCCTGGGCCCTATTGTTTTAAATGACAACAGTCTACTCTAGTGTCCTCTGCAAGTACTTATTAGCTCAATGCCTCACGGTGTTTAATTGGACTCTAAAGGCTATCACTGAAGGGTATCAGTATTGAATTTGACACCATAAGTGCCAAGCAGGATATCACCATCAGTTTTCAAATGCATGCTGTGTCAGTTAACTTTTTCATAGTTGTGACAAAATACCCACATCAAGTAAGGAGTATTGATTTTGTCTCATGGTTTCAGATATTTCAGCCCACTATGGTGGGGAGGACATTCTGTGCTAAGCAGACACAAGGTGGCAGCCAGGAAGCAGGGTGAAAAACAGCACACATGGCCACGTGCATAGAGTCTACATGCAGTCCAGGGAGCATGTCCCTTGCCTATGGTTCCTACTTCCTCCAGCCCTTTCCATCCTCTGAAGCTTTATCAACTCCCAGTTGGTGCTCTTCTAAAATGTTGAATCTATCAGTAGAGTAATCTCTTCATCAAGTTAAAGCTCTTGTAGTCTAGCCTTCTCTGAGAACACCCTATGAGATTTCCCTAAAGGTGTGCGTTAGCAATCTTGTAGGCCCTTGTCAAACTTACTCATACATATTAATTTGCAGATGTTAAAATGTGAAAGGATATGCTAATAGTCAGTGGAATGCTATATCAGATTTACTCATTACTATTGGTTTTTGTCAGCAAATGTATCAACTCCATGGGAGCAAGGATTTTTGTCTTGTTTGTTGTCTAGAACGGGGCCTAGAATTTAGCAGGTATTTAATGCGAGTAACTGAATGAGTGTTTATGTAAAACACAGACCTTTCCCAAAATGAGGGCATTGCACCAAGGGGGTCAGCTCATTTGCAGACCCCCAGGCCTGTGCTCTGCAGATCCTCAAGGAAAAGGACGCTAACATGTTTGCTTATACTTTTGTTTTAATTACAAGCCTACTGTGTAGCTAAGCCTGATAAGTATTAGTAAGGCACAAGACTAACTTTCATTTTTCTTTGCCTGTATAGTGAAAGAGTACTCTGGCCTGGGCTAATGGCTCTCTGAGTACACACACACACAGAGACAGAGCATGGGTGTGTGTGTATATATATATATGCTTTCTCTTTCTTTTTTCCTCTCATGTGCATGCTCTTGACCTTTGCTTCCCCCTTTTCACCTGGAGCTCTGCAACAGCTCCACGACAAGGGCATGTAATCATTACTAGCATGCAACAGCATTTGGTTTAGATTCCCTTATCAGCATTACCTCTGCTCGGCTCCCACTCCCCCCTCCCCCGACCCCCACCTTCACAGAGACAGGGAATGCAGCTCCAAGATCACTGTCATGTCCACCACTTCTTCAAACACTTCACACAGAGAATCTTTCAGAGCTGTGATTGTAGGACCCTGGACCTGGAAAATACCTGTCATCGGGACCTGTACATCTGCCAAGGGGTCTCATTCCAATGATATTAGTTGGTGTCTGGCACTTATTTTGTAGTTAGGAGAAGAAGAAAAAAAATCAATGTACACTCATGGGCTTTATAAAAAAATAGCTTAAAATAAATACAGCTACTCTTAATTTACTTCCATTTGGTATTTATAAATCAGTTTATTTAAATAATTTGAGAACTCTAATGTGATTTCTTTTGATGGTATGTATAAAGGAGGTCTCAGTGATGTTTGGAGAGCTGAGGTTTTTGTTTTTGTTTTTTACTTTGAAAAACACATGGATAACATTACTTTAAATATGCCTCATATTTTCAGTAAATTTTCTTTATGTATAATTACTAGGAAACTGAATTATTTCTAGTATGTATTTTTAAAAATATATTTCCCTCATTTCATCACAGTGTTAGTGTTCAGGGCATCAGCTTCAGCTACAATGAAGCAGTTAACACAGCATTTAATTGACACTCAGGAAATGAAAGGTGTTGAAAGGGTTGCTTGCCTTCTAAAATCAGAGTCAACTTCAGATTTCTACAGCATCTTTACTCTCTAAATGCTTCAAAAATGCCAAATTCTGTGGGAGGACAAACTGGAATCTCTCACCCTGTTGACCTTTGAATTTTTTTTTTAATGATTCATTTGAGAAATATCACATCTTTGAAATTCTAATGCCCTGTGTAATTCCGTACTGATTCAGTGTGAGTCATGGAACCTAATAGAGAGTGAGAGAAATTCCAGGTTCTTAAGTAAGGTGAAAAAGTGAAACCAAGTTGTCATATGAGTCCATGAACTTTCAAGTCATTTAATTCTTAGACAAGCTTTAAAAATTTAATCGTAATTTTATGAGACCTTAAGATGTGACACAGGTCCTTCATAAATCTTGACTGTGATTCCTTGCAAGAATGACTTATTTCCTTGGTTTGTTTTCTAGACTATTGAAAGGTGAGCAGTAGATGGGAGGAAGGAATCTGAAAGAGTCTGAAGAGTCGGCTTCAGCTACAATAAGATATTTAACACAGCACTTGTGCTCACTCCAGCCAGTGGTGCATCTCGGCAAGATCTTAAAATTTGAAAAATTTCTATTGATTTTTTTTCTCATTTTCTTTTCTTTTCCTTTCTTCTCTATCCCCCACCCCCACCCTGAGACAGAGTCTTATGATATACTCATTTGGGCCACACTGACCTAAAACTTAGATCTACCTGCCTCTGTATCATCTGGGATGAAAAACATCACCAGGATGCCCAGTTTTAACATTGTTTTTAGTGTAACTCTGCCTTTAAGTTTAGTTGCTTTTCAATGTAGTTTCAACTGCTATTACATATTTTGTAGTCTTTTTTTAAAATCATACTAAAAATAAAATAGGTATCCAATCCTGAAACTGATAAGTATGCCACATTCTCAGATTTCATCAGGATAAATGTAAAAAGAACAGTTCAAAAAGAAGGCACAGGGAAATAAAATATCTCGATGATATTTGAATTTGAATTAAACAACAACTTTATCTTGAGAAAGACTTATAGATATATTTTTTTCAAAGAGTTATGGTTTTCTTCTTCTGACATTAAAATTGAATGAGGCTATTTTCCATTTTAAATACATTTTATAAATTTGGATGTTACAAATTATAATATTTTATTTACATAATACATGCATTTACTGTCTAGAGATTTTGTTTTGTGGGTAGCAATGTTATAATAATATCTTTCCTTTCATTGAAAGTAGATATTACTTTCTTATATAATATGTTTTCCCTCCCTCTACTCTTCTTACTTACTCCCCATGTTCTCTCCTAACTGGACCCACACTTTTTCTGTCTTTCATTATGTAAAATATAAACAGATTTCTAGAGGATAATAATAAAATAATTGGACAAAACAAACACACAGAAGAAAAGGAGCCAAAGAGAAAGGCACCAGAAACAGAGATCCAATCACTAACTTGGGAGCCATAATATATACACAAAGGGTCTGTAGGGTAAAAGAGAGAAGAAAAAATAAAAATAATAAGATACTTTTTTTTAAAGGAAGAGTCCTGATAAAACACTATGAGACAAGAAATCTTCAAAGATGCCTTTTAGTTCATTTTCCTTTTGCTATCTCCCGCTGGGCATGTAGCCTACACTTAAGAGTAGTTTGTTTCCTCAGGGAGACTTCCATGCAGAAACAAAATTTTCATTTGCACGTGGTGGTCAATGGGAGAATGCTTCTGTGTTAGGCATGGAGTCATGTGTCCATTTCTCCTTTTATAGGACCTCAACTGGTGCAGACCTGTGTATGCCCTATACCTGGTCCCTCAATCTCAGTAAGTTTTCACATGTATTGGCCCTGTAGATTCAGAGGTCCTGGTTTTCTTGATGTCCCCCTCTGGCTCTCACATCCTTTCTACCTCCTCCTTCACCAGGTTCCCTGAGTTCCGAGGAGCAATGGGATGGGAGCATTCCGTTTATGGATGAGTGTCCCAAGCTCTCTCATTCTACAAACACTCTGGCTGTGGGTATTCGTTCCCATCTTGTGCAGGATGAAGTCTCTCTGATGATGGTAGATTTGTAAGTTTCCCAGATTCCTTGGATCTTTTGTGCCTGTATTATTTTAATATTTATCTTTCCTTTTTTTGACCAGGGTATCCATTTCTTTTATCTTGTCTTCAATGCCTGAAATTCTCTTTCATTTCCTGCCTTCCGTTGGTAAAGCTTGTCTCTGAGGACCTGTTAGAATTGTCTCTGAGGGCCTGTTATCGTTCTGACATTTTTCATTTCTAGTTTTGTCTCAGTTTTGGTTTTTTCTTTTTTGATTCCATTTCCACTTTTATGTCTTGACCGGTTTTCTTTCATTCTAGTGTTTGTTTCTGTTTTCATAAATTTCATTACTGTATTTACTCATATTCATGTTCTTAAGCTCATTCATAATAGCTTTGGTGAAGTTCTTATTGTGTACTTCATCTATATTGCATTGTTTATACTATAGTACGATTTCTGGGATGTAGTAGAAATGTCTGTTCTGGCTGTTGTTGATTGTGTTTTTACACTAGAATCTATGTATCTGGGTTTGGGATGATTGTAATCCTAGCTGTTGACATCTGATCTTGTTTATGTTGGGTGAGTGTTATGTCCTTTGGTTTCTGTTGCCCTGTCTTGATCTTAGGAGAGTTTGGTGCCTGCTGATTGTCTGGTCAGGAGTGCTTCTGGGGCTCTGCCAGGTGTGATGTGGGACCGCAGATGAGGCTGCATGTAGAAAAATTCAATAGATCCATACTTATCCCCCATACAAACCTCAACTGGATCAAAGACCTTCATATACATCCAGATACTCTGAATCTGATAGAAGAAAAAGTGGGAAATAACCTTGAATTTATTGGCATAGAAAAAGGCTTTCTGAACAGCACACTATAACCTCAGGCATTATGATAAAAATTAATAAATGGGACACTATGATAGAAAGTGTTTCTAGGTATTGGGAGCTGCCATAAAGGAATGGGAATTGGCTAAAATGAAGGGGTGGTACTAAGAGAGTCTACAGTAAGAAGGAAAGGTATGTATACCAAAAACATTTTCATAGTCCCCTGGGAATGGGAGCAGAGAGGAAGGACAGGCCACAGCGGGTGGCCTGCACAAAGATGGGGTAAGACCTGGGGATTGGAAGTGAACTACAGGATAGAGATTGAAGATTTCCTATCTGATTCCCTGACCAGTGTGGTGACCAGGTGTCTTGGAAGTCAATACATGCATATTTTACATTTCTTCTAAACTAAGGAGTAGCAGCCATATGGAGAGGCTAGAGCAGGTGGTCTGCTACAGAGCAGGAGACTTAGAGATTACATGTGGAGAAGAAGAGGGAGAGTGAAAATCTGAAGTGAGCTTACCTGCTTTGCTGGCCTTCTTGCTTCTCAATTAGGCTTGGATGGTGAGTTCCCAGAAAGTGTGCTGGAGTTGAGGGCAGGTATAACAGGAGCAGTGAGGCAGAATGTTCAGGAGATCTTTATGATCTGCTGGAAATGGGGCCAGAGAAAAGGGAGATGCTGCAACAGATGGTCTGATACAGACACGGGGTAAACTAGGTTTGGAGGAGAGGAGAGAGTGATGATCTGATGATCTGTAGTTAAGCTACTTGCTTCACTGGCCAGAGTGGCCTGTGGCTTCCAGGGGATTCCTCCTGGAGTTGGAGACTGTGATAATGGGATGAATGGGAGGAAGGAAGTTTGGAAGAGAAGGTATATGCAATCCAGGACCTGTTGGAAATGTGGGTCAGAGACTGCAATAAGTGGTTTGCTACAGAGCTGTAGGTAAGAGTGCGCAACTATACTCAGTTAGGTGGAGATCCATAGTTAGCCTACCTGTTTCCCTGGCTGGCATGGCCTGTAGGTTCCTAGGGAATACCTGCTGGCATTTTGGGCTTGCATAAAGGAATCATGAGGGTAGGGAAGTCTGGAGGGCAAGATTTGTGTGACCCACCAGAAATGGGTTTGTAGGAGTAGAGGGAGAGGAGATCTGCAAGTAGCCTACCTACTGTGTCCCTTAATAATCTACTTTGTAAAGTGTGGAATCATAATGGAAGTTTAAGGTAGAATGCCATTGAAAAATTAAATGGTAAATATTGATAGGATAAATCCTGACAAGACTTACCCATACACAAATTAATTAAGATATTAGAAGAATTCTAGACAAAAAGAAACTCTATAAAGATTTTTTTTGCCAACATATTAAAAGGGAAAATCACTGTATTGGTAGCTGATTGGAAAGCATGGGTTGAATCCTATAACAGTTACAATTTCTTAATTAAGTATATCCAGAAGCACTTTTCTCTTCATAATTGTTATGGAATATTTCTATTGATTATGAAATTCTATGAAAAACTATTCCAAGATTTTGAAAATATAAAGTAACATTTAGAAACAGAATGTAACTATATATATTTTCAAATGCTCTTCTTACATACAATCAGAAGCCAGGTATGCAGCTTACGCAAGCCAGGAACTGATAAGAACTCGTATGTCTGCAACTTAATATTTTAATGTATTGTGACATATTTGAAAACAAAACTGTCAAGTACAGCTATCTTTAAACTGCTTAAAAACCTATTCACATTCTCCTTATTGGCTTCCTAAGTGGTGTTCTTAGTGTCTGTCTAGATGTCTGTCTAATGTTAGCTAGATGTCTGTCTAATAACAAATTAGTTCTTTCTCATTTTATGGTATACAATTTTTTTTAAAAAATAGTCATATTGAAATATAATTTACATACCATGAAAATTCCATTAAATGTATAACTCAATAAGTCTTCATGCATGTATAAACAGTTGGACAACCATCATTATAGTAAATACTAAACTGTTTTCTTCACTCCCCAGGGAAACACTTCATAAAGCTTCCATACAGGTTTTCTGTCCTTATACTACCACTAATTTATTTTATTTCTATAAAGTTTCCATTTTCTGCATTTGCTATAAATAGAATTTTAAAAATAATTGGCCTTTTTGTGACCAAAATTCTTTCCCTTGACATAGTAATCCTAAAGTTTATCTATATACTTTTATCAATACTTTATTCTTTTTCATTATTAAATCATATTTTCATTTTATATCACAATTTATCTTCTTTTGTTAAATCATTGCACGTGAAATCCTGTTACATCCCAGAATAACTTTGTAGTTTGATTCTAGGCAGAACCAACCCTTATCTTCCCAGTAAGGGAGCTATCCATTACTTCTCCTGTAGTTCATGTTCATTCATTTGTATCTTCCTCTAGCATTGCTATTTGCATAACTTCAATTGGTGGTTGCACCAGTCAAATGAGATAAGCCGACCTACAAGTGTTAGCTCGGTTTTCCAGAAGGGAGTTCTGTGAAATCCGTGGTGATTTGTTTCAGTTCGTAGAGTAAAGGCAATGGCTGGAGGACTCCTGACTTCCTTATGCACCAACCACTGTGGCTCCCGAGGAGGAGCTACTCATTTCGGTGCATGTGGTATATGGGGGGTTGGAGGGGGCTAGGGCAAGAGAATTCAGGTTTTGTGGTTCGCCTGATCTAATCAGCATACTGTGAAAAAAACAAAATCTAAGCTGAAAATGAACAATACAATAGAAAAGATTATAGTAGTGGGCAATATGCTACCCACTGAAGGAGTCATAATTTCCATATTAGTACCGAACCCTCACCCCACTTCACCCAAATAAATAGAGCATAAACATTCTTTGTTTTATAGATATGGAAGTAGGACAGAGCATGAAAACCCAGGGAAGAAGCAGCGAAGTGATCAGTACTGGCAACCCCCGAGGTGCTAGCTTCATAGGGTAAACTCATCTGCCCTTTCTGGCAAGGTGAGGAGCTGATACTGGCTGCTATCCCAGCGGGGGTGGTGGAGTAACAACAATGGTGGCATAGAGCACAGTTATCAGCTCCTAGCCCAGTGAGATCTCTGTCTAACCAAAGTAAAAAAGAGAAACATAGCCCTTCCGGTCCACACCGCTCCAGCGCAGGGCGCAAGGCCTGGGTGCTGTGCACCCGCCCAGGTTTCTGGTGGGACTCTCCTAGCAATCTCGGGAACACTGGTGAGAGGAACACACATCTGTTCCAGTCCAATCTCGTGGGACCTGAGTCTGCAGCCGGGAGATAGACAGGGCAGCAGCGGACCCCTTCCCTCTGGCCCACACTGCTCCAGCACCAGGCACAGGAGACACCAGCCAGGAGAGTGATAAAGGCTCAGAGCAGGACAGACTCTTCCTTCAGGTCCAGTCCTGTGCACCCCACACCAGCTCAGGGCTTGGGCACAGGCTCTGCGCACTCTCCCTGAGGCCCCTTCGGGACTTCCCACCCTATCTTGGGACCACAGGTGAGCAGCTGAACTCAGCATCTGTTCCTGCCCAATCACAAGCGACCCGAGACACCAGCGGGAGATTGATAAAGGCCCAGGACAGGACAGACGCTCCCTTCTGGTCTGCACCAACACCAGGTCTCCTTGGGCAGGGATGGCAGGAGGTAAGCGAAAGAACAGAAGGAACAGAATCCAAGGATACTTGGCATCACCAGATCCAAACTCACCGACCACTTCCAGTCCTAGATACAACAGCACACCAGAAAAACAGGACATGGATATAAAGTCACTCCTCAGAATGATGATGGAGGACTATAAGAAGGAAATGCAGGAAAACACAGTTAAACAACTAGAAGCATTTATAGAGGAAAAACTTAGAGAGTCACAGGAAAACAATACCAAACAGGTAATGGAAATGAACAAAGCCATCCAGGACCTAAAAATGGAAGTAGAATCAATTAAGAAAAACCAAAAGGAGTTAATCCTGGAGATAGAAACCATAGGAAAAAAAATCAGGAACCATAGATATGAGCATCAGCAACAGAATGCAAGAAATGGAAGAGAGAATCTCAGGCACAGAAGATTCTATAGGGAGCATAGACAAGACAATCAAAGAAAATGCTAAAGGCAAAAAGATCCTAACACAAAATATCCAGGAAATCCAGGACACAATGAGAAGACCAAACTTAAGGATAATAGGAGTAGATGAGAAAGAAGATTATCAAACTAAAGGGCCAGCAAATATCTTCAACAAAATAATAGAAGAAAACTTTCCATACCTAAAGAATGAGATGCCCATAAACATACAAGAAGCCTACAGAACTCCAAATAGGCTGGACCAGAAAAGAAATTCCTCCCGACACATAATAATCAGAGCAACAAACGCACTAAATAAAGACATAATATTAAAGGCAGCAAGGGAAAAAGGTCAAGTAACATATAAGGGCAGGCCTATTAGAATTACTCCAGACTTCTCACCAGAGACTATGAAAGCGAGAAGATCATGGACAGAGATTATACAGACACTAAGAGAACACAAATGCCAGCCCAGGCTACAATACCCAGCAAAACTCTCATTTACCAAAGACAGAGAAACCAAAGTATTCCACGACAAATTCAAATTCACACAATATCTTTCCACGAATCCAGCCCTTCAAAGGATAATAACAGAAAAACACCAATACAAGGACGGAAACTCTGCCCTAGAGAAAGTAAGAAAGTAATCCTTCAAAAAACCTAAAAGAAGACAGCCACAAGAACAGAATCCCAACTCTAAAAACAAAAATGACAGGAAGCAACAATTACTGTTCCTTAATATCGCTTAATATCAATGGACTCCAATCTCCGATAAAAAGACATAGACTATCAGACTGGCTACACAAACAGGATCCGACATTTTGCTGTCTACAAGAAACACACCTCAGGAAAAAACGACAGACACTACCTCAGAGTGAAAGGCTCAGTTGTTTGGAGCATTTGTTGCTCTTGCCGAGAACTTGGGTTTAATTCCCAACACTCATACGGTGGCTCACAACCATCTGTCACTCCAGTTACAAGGGAGCTGGTACTTTCTTCTAACCTCTGCAGACACCAGGCATGTGGGTGGTACACATACTTAAGTACTTGAAAAACATTCATATGTATAAAATAAAATAAAATATCTTTAAAAGTCTGAAGTAAATAAATAAATCTTTAACTTTAGAAAGTAATTGAGAGCTTTGGGGTTCCCTGTGTCTTTTTCCCCAAAATCATGTAGAATCATAGAAACAAACCTGTTTTAATAAAGAAAGAAGCTGTGGCCTCAGAGAACATGTAGGTTTATCCATTTGTTTGTTTTTTTGTTTGTTTACTCATTCATTCATTTATTTATTTGGTAATGCTTTTATTTAGAAGAATTTGCAAGGCAACCAGTAACATAGATTAGTGAAATATACAATCTACCAGGAGAGGTGTATAAGGGGAATGACTAAAAGCTCTAATAAAAATTCAATTTAAATCAATTTTCAACAATTTGATGGTGGTAAAATTAACATTAAAAATGGTGAATATATAAAAATGGTAAACATATGCACATATCAAGACATAGAAAAGTCCAGAAACATATATCTTAAGAACAGTGGTCTCAGTTCATTTCTTAGGACTTACTTTAGAAGCATGATCAGAGAAAAATTATCACCCTAAATATTTCTGGTAAGAATACAGGTAAATAATAGAAATAATTGAAATCAATGGTCAAAAATGGGACATGGTATATTGTACCTTATTTACCTGAGGTAATATTGCATAGCAAGTATAAAATGATAAAAGAGCACGGAAAATACACCATCATTGGCAGTTAGGTAAGTAAAGAAAGTAATGTCTCTTCAAAAGTTTTTCCAGGTAGTGTCTCTTCAATAATGTAAAAATAAGTGCAGATAAAACTCAGTTGAATCTGCTTGTAAGTCTCTATGATTCCACATTTGGGTTCCCACATTCAAGCAGACTGGATTGTTTTTGTGCATTAAGTCCTATTTTATGAGAAAGAAAGAAATCACAAGTAACCCAGTTAATGCGAAGATTTGATTTAGAAGTGCACATCCCATGATTGCTCGGTGGGGAGTGAGTTTATGCTCCCAAAGCTCTTAAAAAACAACATTGTTTAATGTTGGCCCAGAGGCTTGTTACACTCAGAGGCGCCTTCTGAATCAAGCATGCTTTCGCTCAGTATGGTTTTACTACTAGGTGTGATGCTGTCTTCTAACTTCTTTGAAAAGTAGTCATCTCTGTACAGGACATTTAGGAATCTTATGCAAGTAACGGATCCAATTAAGCAGACAACATACCCTCCACTTTGTGGTTAATCTGACACTTACAGTCTTATGGAAGCCAGTTTTGTTCACTTACGAAATTAATTTTTGTATTAATATTTACTTAATTAGTGGATCTTACTTGGTTCCAAATGGACTCCCATATGAAAAGGTCTATGTGTAAATACTGAATATAAGCAGATGTCTTTGGGCAACTTCAAATATCAACTCATGCCAACCTTTAAGTAACAATTTCCACTGTTAACAAATGGAACCGTGAGACTGGAGACGGACCCCCAGTGTGCCTCCCACAGGCCACTGTGTCTTCCCTGTGTATCTATCCAGTGTGACCAATGGGAGCTTGGCATTTCTGCAGGAAGTGAAAGCTTCTTCTTCATATTTTAAGCTGCCACATGTTTTGAGTTGACGCTGATGCTTTCAAGGTTTTGCAAAGTGGCCACAGGGCTTTGCTTGTTGATGAGCCTTTGGACGGGTTTCTGAAGACCGTGTCCCATAGCCATTCAGGAAATTTTAACAGCTTTGTTTGCAATTAGGCATACATATGGCCTGGCATCAAATATAAACTTTGAATTGGAGACAAAGGTTTAAATGGGCTACCAAAGATGTTTTCCTTCAAAGTGTGTCCAAAACAGCAGCTTGATTTTGTGTGGTACATTTCTGGGTTACACAGGCATGGCTCTGAAGATTCCAAGTTCCAGGTGTTTGGAGAACCTCTCTTTTTGATTAGTGGCCCAAAGTCTG